>JAUJPO010047906.1:0-30770 GCA_032270745.1 Tiaropsis multicirrata
GTGGCAAATTTTGCCACTAGTTCCGGGTTATTTTGGGTGCTTCCGTATAAAAGATTACGTCATGAATATCATGAATATAAAATCTCATGATTTTTTTTGCAAAAGGAAAGAATTCTTTCAAACAAACATGAAATCAAGATAACGACAGAAATATATATAATCAAGTTTGGATTCCTTTAAACGTCAAGCAATCATTCAAATACAGAACCATTTTGCAAAAAGTTCAAAAATCTTGTGAGAAATAAACATAGGTGAATTAAATTATGGTAAATCATAGCTAAACCATAAAAACATCCCTATCGGTAAATATTACGGTTTTTTGATGTTTTTCTAATAGCAATTTAATAGTGTTTTAAACTCCTTGAATCACCCTTGTTAATCTTAAAGTTAACTTGTTTTTCTAACGGATTTTGACAATGAAAAAACGTGCTTTTTTGGCCATTGAACTGCGAGAGACCAGACAGCAAAAAGTATTAACGTTAAAATTTAAAATTCTACTCAAAATTGAAAAAAGTGTACTCAGATTTAGTACCGTCTCTTGAATCGTCTGTGAAATTTAAATCACCCCCAACTAAGAGATGCACCCCTTTCTCTGAACTCTAGTAGTTACCAAAAACTCGATCAGGTGAAAGTCAAAACCTTCAAATCCACAAGGTTATAAAAATATTTTATTGTTCATTCATCATATTTTCGGTGACGTAGTTCTTTGTATTTCAATACCACTGGAGTGGTATTTTCCACAATCGGGCGAAAAATTATTTTATTGTGCTTTCATCGTTATTTTCAGTGGGGCGGTTCTTTGTTTTACCACCTGACGTGAGAGAGGCCGAAAAAGTGGACCCTTTTGTCACTGGGAATCCCAGAGAAAGGGGCTGTAAAATCTTACGTTTGCGTAACGTATGTATCGCATGTAAGGATGTTTAAAGACATTTTGGAAAATTTCGCTGCCTTTGAAACACTACTATATCGCTCTTAAAAATCAGAATCAAATTTTGACAGACATTTGGAAACATTTTATAATCAAAATGTCAAAAACATGCTGAGAAAAAAATTGGGAAAAACAATTACTGTAATCAGAAAAGGATAATTAATTACTAACTACTATTTCGAATCAAATCGTCGTCGTCTTTTTTAATTAGCTTTTGAAATTTGGCATACCAGGTATTCCTTACTAACGTTCATTTCAAGTAATTAATCTTGAAAATTTCAAAAACTGAAGCTTTCTTCCTTTACATTGATAAAAATCCTTAACAATTTTTTGTTTCATTAAAACAAAAATACCAGTATCTGGATCCTAATCTTAAAGTCCTTATCCGAAAACCGGTTATTTTACCACCAAACCAGAATCTTTGAGACCAAGTGCAAAATTAAGGTCACCTAGAATCATCAAATATTTATTTGAAGTTCTTCAAATAAAAAATATGGGGGACCTACCTCAGACTCCTTACGCATTTTTAGCGACAATCTTGACGGCGTATTGCGGCTTGCAACGTCAAACACGGTCAGCAAATCCAACGTCGACAACTCCATAGTACTAATACCTTTCTTTCGTTGACGCAAATCGCCTGTGGCTCCAGCGCGTCGACGCGAACGACGGTCACTACCCTGTCGCCGAAACATGGAGCCACTCTCAATGCTATGTTTGACATGCGGCAACTCGTGCAAACCGACGTCACTTAAACGTTTATAAATGGTATTGACGTCCTGCGGGCAACTACAACTTCGAGATAAATGATCTAAATCATCCACATTGTCAAATTGGTCCTCACATTCAAATTTATTACTCTCAATATGAGGCAGAACTTTATCTTCCAACAAGACCGGACAATCTAAAGATGGTAGACGTGAGATTTTTCGATGTCGTTGCTGCTGCTGCTGCTTGAATTCATCTTGTATCCGGCTAATCCGAACGGGTCGCAAATCGGATTCGTCCTCCTGGTGTTTTGTCAACCGAACCGGGTGAATATCGGATTCGTCTTCCTGGTGTTTTTTCAACCGAACCGGGTGAATATCGGATTCGTCATCCTTGTGTTTTGTCAGCCAAACTGGTCGCAAATCGGATTCATCATCCTCCTGGTGTATTGTCAAACGAACTGGACTAATATTGGATGTTTTATGAATACTCAGTTCGTCATCTGCATCACAACAACTATCAGTATCTTCCTTTTCTTCAGAGAAAACAGCAAACGTTCTCATTCTTCCTTCTCGTAAAACATATTCGTTAGATGATCGTCGAGAACATTTTCTTTCATCAATGGAACATCTTTCTTTTTCTTCTTCTTCTTCGTTACGTTCCGTTGAAAATGTGTGGTTCTTTGACGTTGGTGTTACATTTTGGTGAAAGGGTTCATTACGTAATAATTGTGTAACATTAATACCATTACGTAATGTTTGGGCTGGTGTAGTCGTTAACTGGAAATACATTTTTTCTGGTGATTCTATATCCTCTTGTTGGGTTTTCTTTCTCGTATGTATCGTCTCGTATGTGTCCTTTTCATTACATAAGGAGATATTCATTTCATTTTTATCATCACGTTCGCCTGCTACGTTTTCTTCTTCTTCTTCTTCAAAGGAATTTTCTTCCTTAATCAATGTTAAAACGCGATTTTTGGGAACAGAAGTTGAGGATGAGAAACTATTCAGTAACTTATCAAATCCATACAAGCTTGAAGAATCTAAATCGTCTACAAAAGCTCTTGTTGATTCCGTACCACCACCAGAAGGTTCGATAAGACATCCAACGAATAAAGCCTCACTCGATCTAACTCGATTAAAACTCGATATTCCAACTTGATCCAACGCTGTCAAACTCTTAGCTCTTGGAGTCTTCGTCGTTGGCAACGTGTGGCTATAATCCCAATTGTTGGCTGACAGAGAACGCGATCGCCCATTACCGCGCGACCGCGACGAAAAAGCCCTTGTGTGATGAACGACAAAGGATTGCGGCGTCAATGTCCTTTGGTTTGCTGTAACAATGTTTTGATGTTGTTGATGCTTGACGCACGCCGATGAAAATGGATTGATGTAGAAAATAGGAAACGAGCTACCCAATCGCCCAATCAAATCCATCATTTCATTGATTTGGCCAATCAAATATCAGGAAATTTTTAACCAATCAACTGCATTGTCTCCTTTGTGTTGTTTCTGCTTTTGTATTTTTTTCTAAGATTGTTTGAAGAATTATTTAAATGGATAGTTGTTCGTGGAGGTAGAGGTAGTAGTTAAATGAAATGTGACTTCCAAAATAAAAGACAATTATTTCCTCTTAACGTCAAATTAATCTGTTGAAGAATTTCTTGAACTGAGATGCAATGTCCTATCACTCGTATTGTTCTTATTCAACCGTTTACATAAGAATGAATTAATCCCTAAGAACACAACAAGATATAAGAACAAATAAAAGAATTTCCAAAAGGTCAAAATTCCCAATATTTAGCACTTTTCATAATTCATAATTTTTTTAAAGGGGAAAAAAGACGGAGAAATTGTTTAGCCATTAACTCTGTAATTAAATTGCCAGAAAGAAAAGTAAAATAGGGTAATAATTGTTGGCAATAGCATTCTTAAAAGATAAGGCTTAGCAATGCAATATATGCCTTTCTAAAAACATGACGTCATCATAAGAAAGAAAACAAAAGGGAATGAAAAGGAAGAGACCAGACGGAGAAAGCATATAATGCAAGCCAGAACAAGAAAATACGTTTTGATTGACGGAGATATACGTGATCTAAAAAAGGAAAAGAAACTTCAAAACTTCCCCACTAAAAATAGAACCAAACCTCAAAACTGATGACGTATTATTTTGTGTAGAAATAAACACTGTGGTGGTTAGTAAGTTTAAAAATGGTAGTTGAGAATTAATAATGCAAGGAGTTCTGATTAACCAAATGTTCTGGAAAAATGATTTCCTAAAAAACGAAAAGCAGGTACGTAACGTTGCTTTAACGTCCTTACGTTACGTTACGTTACTTGGACGTTGAAACAATGTTGTTCGCGGTAATTTTTAAAATACAGTATTGGTAAACCGCACCAAAAACACAGTTTAACTGCCCTCTTAACCCCACTAAAAATGCTTTTGAAAGTGGTCTGTGTTGGCATATGGTAGCAATAGCTGAACTTCTTTACATCAACCTTGAGCATAGGAAGAAGCATATTTGTAAAGGTCTACAGACCTTTTGACCATTTGACCGTGATATTGTATTATTAGAAAAAGACCTCATTTCACCAACATCATCTACATCAACAACCGTCAGCTCTTTCTATCCAAAAGAAAAGTTGCAAAAATACAAAATAACAGTAAATAATGAAAGAATGATTGCAAATTAACAAAAATTAACAAGCTCATAGAAAGATGACAATATCTAGATGATCTCTTCACATAAATAGCTATGGATATATATCTCTTGAAAAACAACAAATCGAGAAAATTGGTACATTTTTTTTACATAAAATCTCAATCTGAGGAAGATTTTAAATCGATGAAAAGAAAAAAAAAATTAATCCCACTCTTTCCCGAGCTCTTTCCTAGAGATAGATTACAAAACGTCACAATCAAAATTGGCTATTGGAATGTTAGAAATCTTCCACAGAGATTGTCAGAAAAGAAGATAGGTAGAAGATTCTAGAATTAAAAAAGAAACACCAGAACCAGATAACATAACCGAAAATATTATATAAAAAAGCGCAATAAAATATGCAAAATTTCCTGGTGAAGAAAATTTGTCACTTTGTCATCACGAAAAATGATGATTTAATGAAAAAAGAATTAGTTTGGGAAGAAGCAGCCGATCAACATTTTCATCTTCATGGTTGTGGCAGTGGACTATAAAATAAATCTTTCTCAACTCTATCTAAAGTTTTGAAATGATTCTTGAATGTCTGTTTTTTTTTCACTTATTTTATCTAATGCTTGTACAAGGTTTTAAACGAGTTCAGAAAAACAAATCCCAAAACTTTACCACGAAAGCCATATTATCGAAATTAGATTTTCAGTAAAGTGCTATGAACATACTTTTTCAGCAGACTCACAACGTTATTTCAAAATAGTTTACCGTCCAAATAACGTTCTGACGTTGAAACAATGCCGTTTGGACGCGTTAAATCAACGTTTGTGACTGCTGGTTTATTATCTATAATTTTGAAAAATAAGTTACAAGAAGACCGAATATTCCGATATTCGACTGGGCTACTTAATAGCACCTAATAAACTTGTCTGTTGTGAAATCGTCGCTACTAATTGAAAATTTAAAGAAAATTTCCTTTGAAACTATATTGATATTGAACCTCGATATTATAATAGCTGTATGGAAGAAATAGCGTATACACCATATGGCTATAAACGAGAAACCTTTTTTAGGAAATCCTGGACAAGAACATCTTCTTCTTCAATCGCGGTCACAAGGTTGCAGACTTTTTTTTAGTAGGAAATCATTAGAATCACAGTATAACTGCTCTCTTAACCCTCACTTAATGCTTTTGAAAGTGGTCTGTCGGCATATATGGTAGCAATAGCTGACCTTATTAACAATAACCTTGAAGGGAGGAGCACAATTGTTAAAAGTCTACAGACCTTTTGACCGTGATTGTTGAGAATTTCCAAAGGTTAATTAATAATCCAAACCGTTTGACAAGCTAAAAAACTTTTCAAAAGTTCGGATGGAACCTCTAAAGACCAAGGTCAATTCAATGATATTATGTAAAAGGTTATAACACTGGCATCAGCTTTAAAAACGCAGAGCAAGTCATAAAACTAAAATTGATAGAATTACCAATACCAGAAATTTAAATTTCACAAAAAGCCAAAAAACAACTAGGTATTCTATGATGAATAGAGTTATTAACTTAACGCATCAATCATCATAAAGATAAACAGATTGAATATCAAAAATAAAAAAATACCAAAAAAATGTCTAGTTCAACAGAAAAATATGCATTTTTATAAAATACAATAATAAAGTGAGGAGTATATAGTAATGCTTATGACTCCATCATTTAATTCTTCAGTAATTAACTCTTATTACATTCAATACCACACAAAAACAATATCAATAACAAATAATTGGGCAGGATCGGGAAGTTACGATTCAAAAGAAGACACACCATAATTTCCTTAGCAACTTTGTTAAAATTCCCTCTACTCTTTTCTTTTCTTCTCCTCTTTAAAGCCAAAAATGTTACATTGACTCTTAATCGAAAAGATTATGCGCGACATATTGTTTCTATTCGCCATTCTTAGCATTTAAAGAAAAGAAAGAGCCGAAATTATGGTATTTTTTTTTAGGGAAACATTATGCAGACCACCGGCACCGCTGACCATTAAAGCTTATTGGTACTCACTAGCTGTGAAAGTCACAGCTAAGTGCATTTAAGTGCCTTTCATGTGCGCCTAATATATTTCATAGTGATTTCAAAAAGTGGCGAACAGTTGCATCCAAAATAGACTGAAGTTACCGTTGTTTCTGACGTCATTTTATTCGATACCGGCAAAACTTTTCAGCGGTGAAATAGTTTAAACTATATTCTTGTAGTCTTGGCTGTCTCGTAGTTAATAAATTTTAGTCTTCCTTACGTCATAAAGTTAGGCGCACTTAGGAGCACTTATCGCTAGAGAGTGCCAAGCTCAATCTACCAAGTGATCACTGCAGATCGTTTTATGCATCTGGTTTTGGTCGTACATTCAGACTATTTAATGATTAGAAAGAACAGAAATATCACTGCTCTGTTTTTTACATATACCCACTTTTTTCATCCGACTCAACCTCGTCCACAGGCCACAGGGTATTCTCTGCGCTTTTGGACATTTTTTTATTGTGCGTCTATATCTGACGTCAAAAGGCGCGCGATGAGCCCTGGGAACGAGGTTGCATCTGACTTGATCAAATTTTATTCTACTTCAAGAATCTTCCACACTATTTGTAGAAAATTTCTTACAAAAAAGACAAAACAATACAGTAAGACCATAAAATTCGGTGAAAAAGAAAACCGGCTTTAAAGCTAACACAGGAACGGTTATTTGCTTTCATACATTACTTGGATTTCAAACCACACCCAAAAAAACACATATCTGAACACCTTTGTTAAAAAAGATTTTATGAAAACATTTGCATCCGTGAGATGAGAGAGAGAGAGAGATTCATTGAGAGCTTAAAATACCAAAAATTAATTATGTTGCAGGAAAAACAATCACGGTAAACTTGGTATGTTATTTTTTCTGTTTAATATAGAATATAATATACAACAGCATGACTCAATGACAGAATTAAAGAAATATCGTCTGGAAGATGCATGACACAGAGAGCTTGTTATTAAACATTTTGAGCAATTTTGACTGTGCGAGTGAAATGGCTCTCTTTTTTTTATAAGACCGAGGTTTGGATGTTTGTAACTTTGATCCACAGACGAGGGAACTTTACCTTTAACATATGGCTGTGTTAAAGTCTAGTTTTACCACACAGAAATTTAATATTGTATCAAATTCTTTCTCCCTTTTGACCTTTGTGGAGAGAAGGTAAATCGAATTAATGATTTATTATGAACTGAGTGTTGGAGAAACATTAAACCACACTTTAATCTTCTTGGGATATTTGAAGGAAGAAAGGAGAACTCAGAAATCTAATCGAATGTCTTTTACATCGGGCGAGAAATTATTTCAAACAAAGGTTCATAAAAACGTTCCAAAAAATCAAAAGAAATCCTCCTTCCCCTGATCAAAATATTTTATTTTCACGGAACAATGCTGGTAATAAATGTGCCACCACGATGCACAAAACCACCAGTTAATAAATCACCGCCCAAAATATATTTTCTGATTTAACCAGGGCGCCTTCTCTAACTACTGTCTATAAGTTTTACTATTAAATTCGCTACCATCAAAATCAATTAACAAAAATGCTACAAGGAAGATCCTTCTATGTCTCCCCTCTCAGGAAATCGGCTTATGAAATGATTTCGTCTATATAACCAGGGTTGTGGATATTAATTTTTATCTCAGACAAAACTTAAAAAATCGTTAATAGGTTAATAGCTTTGTCTCCTCTTCTCGAAATTGAATGTATCAAACTTGTTTTTCAATGCTATTGGTGTGTTTGATTAAGATTTCTTTGTTTTACCAAGTGATGGGAAAAAAAGTAACGGTTTTTTGAGAAAAAAAGAGACACCCAATCTTTCCTTCGTGATTTGGGAAAAAGCAATTCGGTCTGGCAAAGAAAGATCCCTGGGCACCAACGGAACCAGACGCAATAAAGTATATTATTTTTTCAAAAACACCCCAGACTCTGCGACCCACTAGGATTTGGTCACCAAAGCAAGTGGAAAAAACCACCAATTGTTTCGTCTCAGCGGAGAAAAATGTTCACCCCAGTAGGAGATAGGATGTTCTTTATCACACTAGTGTCACAACTACGAGGTACAAAGACTGAAATATAACGAAAGAACAATATATTTTAATGACCCTGTTTGAAAAACTATTGACCCAACGGAATGGGTTTTGAAAGATAGATTTGACGCCCACTCCCCCCCCCCCCAATTGAACCTTTGGTACTCAAAGATTCAAAGATTGGTACAGAGAGACAGTGGTGTCTAGAGCAACCCCTATAATGATACTCCTTTGAGGATGATTATTTTACCGTCAAATTACACAAGGATTTCACCAGCCACTATAAATTAGTAAATTCACCAAACCAATGCAACGGTACAACAAAATACACCACGATACCATCGCTAAATTCTCGTTGCCATTAATAAAAGGAGACAATAAATTTACCATAAAACAGAAGACCAGAAAGAAAGCCCTGAAACTACATTACAGTAACCAATCGAAAAAATCATCCTTAAAAACGCATGTTGTAATACTCGGAATTTGCAATTAAAATTCTACTCCAACCAACTATCAGTTGGAAGCAACATTTCTTTGATATACACAGTGATCGTGTGAATTGCCAGCCAACCAAGAAATAAATAATTTCAACATTGCTGTAAACATAAAAATCAACCGATGCAAATCGGTTTACAGATAGACACATTAAGCAAATTCAAAACGTCCCCAGAAGAAAACTGCTTCATCAGAGTCCAAACAAAGGCTTTTTATGTTTCTCCAGCAGATTCTGACGTCACTGTTTAAAAGGCTTATCACAATTTGAAAATAGAAAATGGTCTTATTTACTAAGATAAAGTTCTATTTAAAATGCTTACAAAATGGTTTTGCATAGTGCAATACTTAATGATAACTGTTTCAAAAGTGTAACAAAATTTTTAATCTGGTAATAGGTTCGCTGCAAACTGCGAGATCTATAACAAAATATCGTTTTCTCATTTCGTTCTCAAAAGCAAGAAATGAAAAAGCACCGTTCGGTAAGCCGCTTGGCGCACTTTAATAGCCAACTACGGAGTTTTAAGTACATAATATGCAAGCAGTGACATACTGAGTCCTTTTTAAAGACTTGTTATGTAATATGAAAGATAAAATTATACGTTGACCTACTGTAGGTCAAAGAACGCCATAATCTTGTTTATAAAGTAATGCGCGCGGGCGGGAAAGATATTTCTATAAAAAAGAACGGCACTGTTTCTGATTGGTTGACAGGTCTCAAGTGGTTTGGAAAATATATCATTGGTAAAAACTCTCCCTGTTGAGGATATAGGATATCTAGGGGGTAAGAATTTGAAGACCAAGGATATCCAGGGGGTTCAAAATTTTCAGCACGGTTATGTAGCCGGCTGGTGTGAAAAGTCGACATCTTCAAAAGGGGGTAGAGATTTTTCTTGGAAAGCCCATTCAGAGCGGCGAACGTAGTAGACTGTTTACTAGTCTAGGTAAGTATACGGTTTTAATTGGCTCATGCTACGGCATGTTTTGATTGGTTGACAGGTCATTCATTATTAAGGTTTAATTAAATTTGATCAGGAGATCATGAATTTCCCGCGTACTATCCGTTTATTTTGTTTCTCTTATTCAGATAAAGAAACGGGCCGCAAACATCAATATTCCACTTCTCATTCAAAACAATCGAACTCACGTACACACGTGTTGAGGTGTAAAGGGTAGACGCACACGGCGTTCATTAAACAATATACCAACTAGACCCGTTCTGTGTTCCGTATGCTGAATGGAACTTTTAGTCATACTGCTGTATCCAGATTATACCCCACGCCAGGCCCGGATTAACCGGGGAGGCAGGAGAGGCTTTAGCCTCTCTTACTTTTTTACAAACAAATGAACTTTTTTTAACTAGACATATAATATTCATATGTCACTAGGGCCTCCACTTCCTAAAACGTTTATCGTTTGTTAATATACTTATGTTACATTGGGTATCCCCGTATCCCCGTGTTGAGGAACAATATAGGATATCCAGGGGGTAAGAATCTGAAGACCAAGGATATCCAAGGGGTGGGGGTTCAAAATTTTCAATGTCCTAAGATATCCAGGGGGGTAAGAATTTGAGGACCAAGGGGGGTTGGTGTTAAGAAATTTTTTTCTGGAAAAGCCCAAAACTTAGTCGTATTTAGTTTGAAGAATTTCAAACTAGATAATGCGAATGAGAAGAGAACCTCTACGGAAATGAACTTTTGAATTCCATTTTTTAAACCGCGGGCGGGCGGGCGGTACAATAATCCAATAATCCATCAAAGCATACAATTCATATTCCAACGTCGTTCTTTAGTACAAAAGTCTCTAAAAATCGTTTGGTTAAACTGAAGAGACAAATTTTTTGTCTCGATGCTTCGTTCTTCAAACTTGTTTAAGAGACTTTACTACGGAAAACTTGAGTGGTTGGCAGGTCCACAACCTCATAGTTCACTCCAAACCATATACAAGCAAATGAAAATTAAATTCGGCATAAACCATATACATAAAAAACACCAAAAACTATTAGTTTATATACATAGATTTAACTGTATTCTTTAGGAATCTCTAGATGATACCGCATCCAGCATCTGTCAATTGCCAGGAAATAAATGTTTCTTAAAAGCCACATCAAACAGTACGGTAAACATAATCAACTTGCATTAAAAAGTAGTTCGAGAATAGCTTTTTGCCTCGACTGTCCAGACTTTCTTATATGAAAAACCTTTCAATATAGTAGTTTGAGAATAGCTTTTACCTTGATTGTCCCGACTGTTCTTATATGAAAATTCTTTTGGTGGTCTCGACCATACAAACATAATAATAAAGGAAACAAAAATGTAGGAAAATGACCAGCGAACGTTGCGGTCAACAGAAAAAACGCTAATTACAATACGAATTACGTAAATGCGTAATCACTGTTCGGTTATATGAAAAATCTTTATTGATCAGATTTGTAAAGTTTTTACGTCAATTATCGGTCTGTTGGCTAGACAACATTGCTTGATTTATTAAAAAAAGTTCGTTTGATAAAACTTAAGTGATACTATGTAGAAGCGGAACCTCAAAATTCACAATCACTTTAAAAATTATTTGTCAATAAGTTAAGCCGCTACAATGTTGGGCAAAAGGTCTGCAGATTAAAAAATATATATGTTCATTTCCCTCAAGATTGATGTGAATAAGGTCAGCTAATTGCTACCATATGCCTGCAGATCATTTTCAAGAGCATTGGGGAAGAGTTAAGAGGACAATCATGCTGGGTTTTTTGGAGATTTTCAAACAACCTTATACCCGATATTGTTGCTTTATTTCCGAAGTTTCTCCATAACCCATGAATGCGATGCTACACATGATCTATCGGCACAACCAGAATCTGCTGAGGGCATAGAAGCTGCCTCCAACCGAAAGACAATCACCTCAAAATTAAAGCCGGCCGCAGGCTAATGGCGTTTCATTTGTCCAGGCTACCCACTTTTACTAAAAATTGCTCCCATGTAGAAACCAGGACAGTTTCACTTGTTCATCTTTTTGTTTCTTTCGTGTCATCCTGGTTTCTACATAATAACGGGTTTTAGTGACCATCATTTAGATCCGTGTCCGGATCACCAATTCTTTAAACTTCTATCTTTGAAACCTTGAAACGAAGCAAATGCCAATTTCAGTGTTTCATATACTTTCGCGCGTACAAAACCCGTTAAAAGTTTTAATCGTCAACCTCAAGTCTGTCATTTAAACATATTTTGAAAACCGGAAGAAGTCAGTTGATCCATGCTATGGCAGATTTTGATTGGCTGACAGAAAATTCTTTTTAACAAGAAGAAAAAAAATAAATATAACAGACTTGCTATATTTATCTGGTAGAGAAGAAATCGAAATTCTTGAGAATCCGGTCCGCATATCCTTGAGATGTCAACACCCCAGTAAAATGTGATCGAACTGAAACACTTTTTATTGACATTGACATATACTGTAAAAGAAGTACTTTTGTTTATTTTATATTCTTTTTGCAATTTATCTTTACACTAACATGAAAATAGATAGATTACGAATCGATATCATTTTAAGGCTCCCATGAAGATCCCCCCTTTCCTACGCCTTGGATTCGCTCTGACCAGAGCCGAAGGGTAATATCAACATTAGGTAAGCTCAGTAGAAAGGTTCGGATACAGAGGTAGGCTATAACCAATGGAAGCGAGTGTACTAATTACTATTTTACCTTATATGGAAACTAATTAATCTCCTTGAATAAGATAACCTACCTCCTGTACCTGACACTGTTAGATTAACTCAAAAAAGGCCCAATTTGGAATCTGCGAATTCGCAGCCAAATGGTATTACCGAATCTTGTCAAAAAAAAATCAACTCAACAAATACCCTGATCAACACATTATAGAAGATTAATTTCATTAAAACAACGAGGCTGAGAAATGGCAAAAGTTAAGAACAATTTAAGAACAATCTGAAGTTTGAAACCGTTGAACTGTTATAACGTTAAATATCAAATAAAACGAGACAATATATTTCAAAACGCCATCAATAAAATTTTGAAATATTGTTTCCAGTAACAGGGATATGGAGATGTTATAAAATGTCAACAAAACCTTCAAATTTTGTATCCTTTATAATTTCCTTAATCCTAAAAAAGGTTTTTGACGAAAACATTAAAAAATGTTTCTTGACGTTGAGGCCTGTACCTGTCAAGGTATCTACGGAATTAAATAATTCTAAAATTCATTTTCTAGTCTAAAACAGGGTCCGAAAATCAGACATGTTTGCCATAAACTTATTGTCAAAAATGAGTCTCTTTGTTTTGAAAAGCACACGGGCAAAAATAATTGAAAAACTTACATTACTGGAACCTGGCAGCGAATTACACTTCGCAGTGTTTGTAGCAAGTAATCGAGTTCTTTTATGTTTAAGAGCAGTCACCATAGAACTACTACGCAATCTTGGATATGGCGATTTGGGATAGTTCCCATCCATGATTTGATGAAATTAGAGAAAATTCTCACGACACAAAAAATTGCATAAAATTGCATAAAAAATTGACAGTTGAAAGAACACCCTGTGATTGAATGCTTGCTTGTTTGAGAATATTTTCTTTGAATAAAAAAACTATTACATTACGTGACTTTTCATATCTTGATAGATTTTTTACGAATTTATGCTAATCAAATGCCAGGTTTATTGTTGGGAGGGAATTAGCATGTGACGGAGAAGAAAAATCAAATTGCTCGAATATAAAAAGCCTATAGACAAACATACGACATGGAAAGTTTGTTTTATCGCATTTGTTTATAACGGTGTAACGTGACCTAAACTTGTCCTAAAGGGAGAAAAATGATGCATCGAAAATCGTCATAGGTGGAGAATTGGTTTTATTTTTCACCCTATTGGTTTTATTGATGAAAATTCTCCTACCAAAAAAATATTGGACGAAAAAGCAATCACACAAAGAAAACCGACGTAAAGAATTTGGTGACTAACAGTGTATCTTAGGCAAAAAAGGGTACGGGGAAATGCTGCGCTGGTCAGGGTAAATATTTCGCACAAACACGAAAATTGAAAGTCCCACTCCTTCGTAGGTTTCTTTTTGAAAATTTGAGAAAAATATTGAAATTTTAGGCAAATTTTTTGAATTTTTCAGAATATGTTTATTTAAATTTGAACCCCATTCAAGGTCAATTTTTCACAATATTTTAGCCAAAATCTATCTCTACGGTCCATTTTTCACAACCCCGTCGGGCCCTCCCCCTCAGGGCCTACAACTATCACCAAATAGCCAAACAAACAATTGTTTTCGTGGATTTGAAAAAATACAAACAAATTTCACGCCATGACGCTAATTCTTTTAGATTTTCACACCGTAAAAGACCTCCGATCACGCCATCACGTCATCACGCCAATCACTATTCATTGCATATTTCCACAAAAATTATACCTTGATTTAATACCAAAACGTGATAATCAAGAAGTCTAGAGGAGGAAGAGTCAATACATAAATTAAACAACGCTCTGATAATTCGCCCAGTAAAACGTCATTTTGACGTCCAACCAACGTCATTTCAACGTCAAAACGTTTCATAGACGTTAAAACAACATTGGAAATACGTCATTTAACCGCCTAATTAATTACTCACTTCTTCTCCACACAACAGATTTCTCTTTTCACCACCAAATTAAACGAAATTCACTTGCATCTTCACGCACTAAAAAAAGCCAACTCTTATATACATGCCATTCAAGAATGTGAAAAACAAACCATTTCTTTCAGCTACATTAAAAAACTTTTTCCAAGCAATTAGAATTACAGAAGCTACTACTATGTTTAATGCAGCCATCAGTCGTTAATGGGTACAGAGACAGGAAATTTAACATAATTGTCATGACTAAATAAACAAGCCGACAAGGTCTTTCAATTTTGCAACGAAAACTAAGCAACAGAAATGTGATTTGATATTTTATATACGTGGCTTATCGCGCCATTAGAAAACTATACCATCGTGAACAAAGAAAAGTTTATTGGTTCAAAACAACCAAAGAAAATAGGATACCAAAACATGAAAATTTGAATCTAGGTATATATTCCGTAAAATAATTAGAATAAATTTTCACAGGAAAAAATAATGCGTTGCGCAAAGGCGAGATAAGTCATTATGCTAATTAGAGCTAATTAGTTACGCGGCATCGTTAAGTACTTTTTTAATGAAGGTGCGATTCAACATAAAAGTTATATAATCAACCTGTGGTACTTCCCCCATTATCATACGGAAAATAGATTATAGAAAAATTGAGGTCCTAAATTGCTACAGTACCAAAATTTCAAATATCTACGGAAAATTCAAATGTTCTTTCGCAATTTCTACCTCGAGATTTTTCAAACTAAGCGTAAACAAGACTTACAATACATGTATCTTATCGGACAAAACAATGTCGGACTAATTTTTCGTCGGTCTAAATTATTCGTCGGACATAATTTTCGTCACCCACAAATATTTTCGTCTCGAATGTAACCGCGACAATCTGACTTTTCCTTGATTTCGCCATAGAACTTTGCGTAGCCCCACAGTTTAATGAGCGCATTTTTAGAAAACAATATTCGACCAAAATCGAGTGAACGCCTCATTCCAAGCACACATAGACATCAATGTCGAAAACCTAAAACTCTGGATTCTAACCACACACATAATGCACCTTCCAATTTGACTTCTGCTTTTTAGTACAAAAGTCTCTAAAATAAATAGCTGGAATAAAAGAAACAAATCTTTGTCTCGATGCTTCGTTCCCCAAACTCGTTTAAGAGACTTTGCTATGGAAAACTTCAAGTGGCTTTAAATTGTCAGGTCCACAACCTTCACAATACACAACCTTTATCACACAATATCATCAAACAAATAGTACGTCCTGACACTTTGACAATCAAGTTAAACCCATGTTGTACCATATTAACAGATTCTTTAATTAAAAGACATCGCGCGTAAGTTGGTCGATCGTTAAAAGAATCAGTTTCGTAAGAGATAGTTTTTTAGATGATAGAGAAAACTAATGACGATGATATGATAATGCTGAGAAGATACGAAGCTATCAAAAAGATAACATTATAAAACTCGTGAACTAAATGACTCTTTTAATGAATTCATTAAGGGGGTAAATCCAGCTGTAACATTGATATGCTTGATGCGATCTTTATCTACGTGCGCCTAAATTCTATAAAGTCTCTCAGAAGCTCCGGAGGGGATTTGAACCATTGAATTCAGCGCTCTATCCGCTAGGCCACCAGCAACGTAACAACGGCAAATTTGAAAAAGATCACCGCATTCTGGTGAGCAAGTTTAAACCCTTGTTTGTACCAATACCAGTGTCCTAGAAAGCATATCTAGACCCTGCACCATATTTACTACAATAAACATAAAGAAAAGTAAGGATTTGGTGAACACAGGCTAATAAAAACCAAACTTCTGATGGAAAAATGGTTCTTCAGTATGGGTAACCCGGTGAATTTCCACCTGGGATGATGAGACATGATATTCAAACAACCGCAAACAACAACCCCTGATAACCAGAGTCAACCATCAAGAGAACTATTTGCAAAATTTAATGTTTTTAAAAACCAAGAAGTTGTATACCTCTTCAACAAGGATATTATTTTCAGTTCAGCTTTTTATGTTTTTTAGCACTTACTCGAACATATGTAATGGTGAAAAAAGTACAGGACCAATTTTATCCTAATAAAATGGGTTTTATTGTAACCTAACTCTCAACAATCATAATGAACTCAGTTCGGTCCACAGCTCGCAATTGCAGACAAAACCAAAAGATTCCAGATTCCAGAACGAAACGCAAACACAAAAAAGCGAAATACCAACTTTGTACCCAGGGCGATAAGCTTTCTGACATTAGAGACAAAGCAAACGCTGGCCTCCTCTGTTTCTCCTCATTTTCCTGCGCGGCCACCGACAGTTCACCCTGGAATCAAGGTTAACAAAATAAATCTACACGAGTAAAAATAAATGTAGCTTACCGAATCACGTGGCGAATGTTCATTGATAGTATCGAATGTTTTTGAACGAGCACGTGGCGAACAAATTTCAGCCAATCTTGGACTGGAACACAAATCGTAACGTTGACTGTACGACCTATGAATGAAAGAATTCGTAAAAATTGTCGTTTTTTTTAAGCATCCGATTTTAGGGAAATCAGGCAATTTGATTGGTCTATTCTAGTTATTCCCGAAAAAAATAATTAGCGCACATAAAAAAATGAACTGAGATGAGATCATACGAGTTAAACTGACATTTAGGGGAGGCTTTTTTGTGACTTTCATTATCTGGGTATGCAGATAATTTTCTTTTCGAAAAATGGTCGATTCCGTCGCCGACACTAAAGACAAAACTAAAACTGAAATAAATGTTACTTGAGCAAATCTTTGCGTGTTGTAAACTATAATGATATGTAAACTAAACACTCAACCTAACCATTCGTTTCGTTAAATCGACAGTTGAAAATATTGATTTTTCCGACCGACATCATTAATAAAAAAACAGGCCCTGCATCAGATTCGACGTCTCGAAACTAAAAATTTGTTTTCAGTTAGTTAATAAAGGATTTTATTTAAAAGGCTACATGTGTAAAATCTACGAAAAAAAGCCATCCACGAAGACTCACAAACTCAGTTTTCTAACCACAATTACCACCATGGCTAACGTGGGGGTGGCGTGGCTTAGTTATGGAAATACCTTCGCATTAAATTCTAATTGAGAATATCCTAAACTTATAAACAAACATAGCGATCGATTTTAAGTTTAATGCAATACTTTTTTATTTGTTTTTGTCTCTGTGTAAGTAAAGTTCAAATTCGATATGTTTCTAATTGCGGTTACCCGAAGGATAAAAGCCTAGACGATGTTATCGTCCGTAAATAAAAATCGGTTGGAGTGAGCTATTAATTTAATTAAAAACACATATGACAGAAGCTTCATTTTTGTAGATTCAAAATAAAATTTTATTTTTATTTAACTGAAGATGGCTTGTGGATGCAGGTCGAAACGTTTTAAATAAATTTTATTTTGAATCTACAAGAATGAAGCTTTTCTGTCATATGTTGCGTTTATAAATAAAAATCGAATGAAGAAAATTATGTTGCTGAGTTTACTGCCAGATAAGGCTGCGCTAAAGGAAACATTTACGCGGTATGAGTGAGTTCCCTAACTTGAATACCGTACTTCTTTTATAGGTCAATACGAGAAAATATTGACCGCAGCCGAAGTACAGACCGAGCTTACTAGAGTCTATGAAATCCTTCGAATACTATCAAACACACACAATCGATTCTAAAATTTATTTTATTTGAATTGATCTATGTGTTAATTTAGGTGAAATTGTAGTTTTCTTCCATGACCTGTACCTTATAGAGGGAAAGTTTGATCACCATAAAACGCAAAGGACAAAAAAATCTTATCGTTTGTACTTTGACCAAGAAATCTTTTTTTGGGTCACATGATAATACGTTGAAGTGTAGCATACCTCAAATATTTGAAGTTCAGGTATATAGCAATATCTAGGTCAAATATTTTATATGAGAAACGTTTACTGCATTAAAGAAAGCTTAGCAAAGGTATGATAAACGTTACTCTTCATTAATTGATTTAATGTGATAATTTGAATGGCGTGGCCGTTATATGGCTTCACTGCAAAAGAATTTAATATTGAATTTTACATTGTACACTGTCTACTTAAAAGCTTCCTGAGGGTTATTACCGCAACGGGCAACTAGTCGTTGATTCAACACTACACGCTACGCTAGCAGCACGCTCAAGACATTATCGCTCTGTTTCCAAACCTCTTATGCCGTGCCGTTTTCATAAGAATATTTTCTGCCTGCGCGCATAACTTTATAAGCACCGCGTTTTGTGACTCAGGAAAACCAGACGCTTGCTAGTCTAAAAGTCCCCGTGGGGTGAATGTGAAAAGGTCTTGGATCGCTAGATTTCATTGCATCGAATGAGTTTTTCAGGTCTTGGATAGCTAAAGTCAGGTCAGGTGATCATTTACGAGGAATTGCCTCCCCCATGGTCAACTGGAAAAAAAGATAATTTCCGACCATGGCCAGTTTCCTACAGGGGAAATTGTCTAATAACACATATACCTGAACGAATAATTTTCTAACTAAAGCAATAAAGTTGGAAAGAGTTGAAAACTAAATCTACTAAAATAAAATTGAAAGCCGCTTGCACAAGAAAACGAAGAATGTGGAAAAAAGGCATTAATGCACTATTCATTCGATTCAATATTTGGCCGGCATTTTGATGAAACAATATGACGTCATAACATGAATATAGTATAGAAAATTGTGAGGTAAACCGCAAAAGATTCCCTAGTTAACCTTTTGGAAAAAAATTAATCGTCTTCGCTTTACAATTTGGTCACAATCCTAATATTTCCTCTAATAATCTCTATAATTTGAATAACTTTATCCAACACCATTTTATTCAAATATTACTATAATACTCGTATAAATAATGTCGACTCCTTTTTAGAACTGGTCCGACTTAAAGATAGTTTATATTGAATTAATGTACAAATGCGTACTGAAAGAGCAAAATAAATCAGTTCTTATTTTCAGTTCTTTGCCACGGAAAGCCATGGGATATACTTTTCAACCAATAAGATTTAATTATTGCGAGTTAAAAACAAACACTATGGTTTAACTCACTAAAAGATCAAAACTAGTAGCAACAAGCACCCGGTTTTTAAGTCATGTTTCCGTAAGAAATGATTACGTAATGGATATACCCTTTACTACGCCACGGCATGACGTTAGAATTGGGGGGAAACAGAATACTTACTGAAGATTAATTATATGTTCTCAGTAAAAAGAAATCTTATTGGTTGGAAAGTATCACATGACTTTCCGTGGCAAAGGATTTAGTCTATACGAAGCTCTCGATGTTTAAAGTGACATCTCATGAAAGGAATTTCTTGTACCATAAACACTCGCGAGTTGTAGTCAAAACACTTTGGTTTAAATTTAAAAAAATGTCGTTGTTGCAATAACCGCAAGTCAAATAAACAAAAAAATTCGGGTTAAAAGAAAATCATTACTTTTTAAAAATAGCATTACAACAGTAAGTACGTTTAATATAAAATTACTAAAATTGAAGATTTCTAAAAAGATTCTTAACTTTTTTTCTAAACTTCAAGTCAGTATAAGTCCGCAGAAATAGAATTTGAGATATGCGTATTTATCAGAGATATACTATGGCGCCCCTCTTAATTTTTAACCACAAAATCAAAGAACCATAAAAGAACATTCGAAAAAATAACAGCTTAGCCTAATAAACGAGGGTTGACGATAAACAATTACTTGCAAGTCCAGTTAAAAATAGGGAAGTGATTTTAAAATGGGGTAGTTTAGATTTCCTAGGAAATATTAACTCTAGGGAGTTACAATTTACTAGTTTTTTATGACTGTGGAGTTAAAATAAACTAGTTTTTTTTTACTGGGGAGTCATTATAAACTAGTTTTTTATGACTGGAGAGTTACGATTTAGAGAGTTAAAAATCCCGGTGACACCGGTGCCCATTTCACATCCAACCTTACCTCATTTTGTCCTGAGCTTCTTGCATCCAAACCGGTAGCGCGTTCATTATCTCCTGCTCATCTTCATCATAATCGTCATCCGCTTCGCTTGCCGATGAAAATAAGGATATCTTCTTGGATAAAGAAAGATCGCCGGTCGTTAAGGCTGGTTGTGCGGTTAAAGAGCACCCCACTGAACGGCGGAATGACGGCCGATGCATGTTTTTAGCGGAGTGTCTGGGTGTATCACGGTAACCCATTATTGTGCTTCTCATATTATCATCATGTGTTACAAATCATGTATAACATGTTACACCAAGAAGTAATACCAATTTTTAGCACTCACGCATGTATTCTATCAATTATTTTTTAATTTTATCTATAAAACTATCCAATTAAACACGTTTGGTCCCAACAGACACACACTGTTGTTACAACATTGTTTTAACGTCCAAATAACGTACTGACGTTGGAACAACGCCGTTTGGACGTTAAAACAACGTTCCGTGCCTACTGGGATCGGCCCGTTTATGTCTTTCCGAGACCAAACTATAAAGAAATCAAACTATCAAAATTTCTCGACCACTGCTTGAAGTCGAGGACCATATAACAAATCAATGCCATTTAATGTTATAATACAATATTCAACAGCCAACCAAATGGTATAGACTATACCATCAATATGCCTCAACTATTGCATCAATAATATTGTTGGTTTTGGAATTCTTCGATTGTGTGTTTATTTGAATAATTTATAATCTCGAACTGAAAGATTTTTTTTTTCAAGAAAAGAGCATTAAAAAAGGGGGGCTTAGAAACAGTTTCATATGAGCTGAGAGGATAAATTGACACAAAAACGTGGAACATTTTTATAAACGAATTATAAGAACAATTTATTCATAAGAACAACATAAGAACACATTTGGATTGATATCCATTACCTGATCGGACCAAACTTACTTACATAATTAATGGTTGGACAATATTCTTTACGTAGTCAACTTTTGTTCCACTACGACTAAGCAGTTAAAAATAGCCTAAAACCAAGTTTTAAGTTGGCCAAAATTTTAGTCACTTTCAAAAAATGTAGTCACTTTCAAAAAATGTAGTCACTTTTTTTTCGATTAAGTTTTGTCCGGTAAGGTAGGCCATACCGAGACATTCCTAAAAGCTGTCGATGTTTCCCTAGTTTGATTGTATGTTTAAAATTCAGCAAAGCTAGTGGCCAAAAACCGTCTTTTTAGGATTTTTCCGAAAATAATGACGTAATTGGTACTATGAACACCTCAATGGTCTCCATGTGAACCATTTTAGCTACCATACTGTAGTGTCTTTCTGTACAGCTTTATTGCTGTAAAATCCTATAAAACCAATAGTCAACCTATGATATATATTGTACATCGGTCGGTTACCACGAGACTCCAAGTTTACTGTCGCGATGTGTCTGGTTATCATATCTTAATCCAACTGACAACGTGGCTAACTCTGCCTGAACTACACTGAACTACATACCACTTTGCCAGCTTGTTATAAATTGGATAACTTTTCCCATCATAGAAAATCCCACCATTAGGTTGAGTTTTTAGACTCTGATTTGTTTCCGGCCCTTTATTACAGACCCTTCACTTGTACACTTTATCCTGCATCTACACTAAGCAGACACGCAACATTGTTTCAACGTCCAAATAACGTTCTGACCGTTGAAACGACGTTGTTTGGACGTTAAAACGACGTTCGCCGTGTCTGCTGGAAAACTATCTAGACTACTTTCATTCTCTACCAGGGTATATGTCACGTAGGTATCGGGTCTGTGTATGAGAAAAACTACTGTATGCCAAAGAAACTTACTTCGCCGGTATCAACAAAATTCTAGTTACATCGTCATAAACTAACAAATTCATGAAAATTTCGTAGACTGTTAATTTTGTTAGTCACCTTAGGAGTCTATGTATCTCTGTAATGTTAAACATAGGAAGGAAACAAGCTTTAATATTGAACTCAGCAAAATATTAGTTTGTTTATTTAAAAGTCTTGCTGTGCATCTCAATGAACGTGTTGGCTTTCCACACACGAGACCCCAATGGTGGTAAAAATGTACCAGAATGACCATGCTGGATATTTTCATTGGTTTTTACTACTAATTCTCTCTCTTTAAATTAAATTTCAATTTCCCAGAATTACTTGCAACTAATTCAACTGTTATACCCAAGGAGGGGGTCGGGTACTAATGATTATGGATGACGGCTATGTACGGACCAGACCCGTCGAACCCGAACCCGAACCCGACCCTTAAAGAGACTTTTTGGCTAGTTTTCGAAACATTTCTAAACGGTTTTCGCAAAAAGAAGCTACTGTAAAAGCCACCTTTGCCAAACTGAAGAGATTGGTTTTACCCTTTTTTGAAAACCTTCCGCACATGGTACATGCTCAAGTATTCTCTCAAATTTTCTACAGATCTAAAAACTCGCCTATAAATTCAGTAGAGATCAGAAATGGATATGACGTCCATCTTCAGTGCTATATGGCACATGAATTAAAAATATGCTACTTTCATTTCAAAGCAAAATAAATCGTGAGTACCAAAAAAATAAAAAAAAGGTATTCGCAATGAAACCACATTCGCATACAGCTCCTTCAAATAAAAAAAACAAACAGTAAGCCAAGAGCAAACAGGCAATCATTCCTACATCAAGAAAATAAAGATGTGTTTACATTGTGTGACTGCTGACAAAGTAATCCTGTTTCAAACATAAAATCCTCTATTGGCATTATGGATGAAGGATGGTACTATCGTTGGATAAAAATTGTTGTGGTTATTTTGTTGTGATAAACTAATCTGTAATTTTTTATAAGAATTCGACGAACCAGTGCAATGAACCTTTAGTTGAGAAAATCAGTGGAAAGATATTTTCATATGGGACTGTCGTATGCAATCTGGAGAGCAATTATTCTAGACAAGTTCCAATACCTTTTCCAAAAATAGAGATTCGACCACAGATTGTAACCACAGTCGAGGGCGACCCGAAGGCTCCCTTTTCGATAGCTATCTGTCTGAAGGAAGGGGAGGGCGTCACTTCTTTCCCTGGATTTCTCCACTTACCCTCGCTCCTAATCCCTTAATGCTGAGTGCCAAGCAGGACAGCAGCAAGTACCAGTTTTCAAGTCTTTAGTCTGACCCAGCTTACCTTGCGAACGGGAGGCGAACACTCTAACCATTTAAGCACCGTAGAAACAAGAAAATCGCAACGCAACTATATATCATTCTTATAAGCACTTCATTCCCACAACAAAATAAACAAGAAAGCATAATTGCCAATGTGGTTTACATAGAGATTATATGAATATTGTTGGTTAAAAACAAAAGGGATACAAAAATGAGATATGACTTGCCAAACAACAGGATATTGACAGCTTGATGTTTCTAAGAATATTTCATTTTTGTACGATATTTATTTCGGTTTGTAGATTGTTGTCTGAAGATTATCTGAAGATTTTTCGCAACTCAGCAATAGAGCAATAAAATAACTTACAAAATCGGTAATCCAAATCACGCTAAATATCAGGCTCAATCACGAATCAGGAAAAGGGACTAAACCGAAGCTAAACACACAATAGTGCAAGATTTTGTTTTCTTTCAGACTGGAAATGCATTTTTACAAATATTGCCAAAAGGAGATATCGGTCTATAATTTTTCACCACACTCTTCTTGCCCTCTTTATTTCTATATACTGGGACAACATTAGCTTTTTCTATTTCTCAGGAACAATGCTAGACTCTAAAGAAAATTGAGATTTTCATAAGAGGCTTTACTAAGGATTCATCACATAATTTTATATTTGGATAGATATTTCATCCCATTGTTTATTTTAAGCGCGCGAATGAGTGCCAAAATCTTAGCTTCATAAAAAATAATGCCTTTGATTCTAAGATTTGTTGTTGTAAAATATTCTGGTGGTAAAACACTACGAGTGTTAATCAGGGAACATTGATTAGTAAAAAAGTGGTTGAAAATATTTGCTTTCCTCGCGAAATCAGCAATAAGAGCATTGCTGGCAACTCGAATGAGATGGAATCCTTGGTTACTCAATTTTTCGTTATGTTTTTTTCTCTACTTCCATTTGATGGGTTTTCAAAGCATATAATTTTCTTAAGTAGATTTTTTCATATAAACATTTACAACATTTTCACTATGATGAGTTAAGTTATAGACGTATTTTATTTTAGTTATTTATTTATTATCAATATTTTTAAGCACAAGCTAGTCCTCTGAGAGCCCTGAGGTATTTTATTAGGAATAGAACCATTGTATAACATTTATAAACAAACTGACTTCAAAACCAACTTCAGAAGCTACATCAACGGCGACGCACTTTCGATTTCTCGCTTTCAAAACTCGCTTTCAAAACACTCGCTGTGTACTACACAAGTCACGAAAATAGGGTGGTTAAATTGGTGGAAGGTGGAAAAGAGTGAGGGCGGTAAAAGACCGCGCACTGGAAAAGGAGGAGGAAAAGAAAGCACACCATTTGAAGAAAAATTTCTCTTAACAAACAAGAAATTTTTAAAAACAACTTAATATGGTTACATGATTCAAAGAAACAAGAACCTTTTGTGGCAGATGGTTGTAATCTTTATTCCATCAATCTTATCTCAGACACAGGAAATAAAGACACCCAAATGTTTTGGGTTCTTCATAATTCCAAAAACGACCACAACTAATCATAGATGGGAGCCCGTCTAATTCAAATCTTAAACTTATTCGGAAGTAGACGGGTCTCATAAAGGCTTGATTTTTTCTTCAAGATCTTGCAGAAATGTTATCATTAGCTGAAATCGCCTATTGTTTTTATGTTGAAATTCGTGCAATTTGATTGGTTCAATTCTCAACTGTCATTTTTGATGGGGAATTCAAACTGTGCAATGTTACCGTACTAATTCTTTCGCATATGAGCTTATTTGTGAAATGGGGGAAAGCTAATAGAGACTTCATAATACAAGAGTTACGAGTTGCGTGTTGCGAGTTGCGTGTTGCAATTAAAACTGCGAGTTGCAAGTTGCAATTTAAAATCACGAGTTGCAATTTGAAATCACAAGTTGCAATTTAAAATCACGAGTTGCAATTTAAAATCACGAGTTGCAATTTAAAATCACGAGTTGCAATTTAAAACAACGAGTTGAAATTTAAAATCACGAGTTGAAATTTCAATCCACGAGTTGCGATTTAATCATTAATTTATGCAGATTGCAGGCATAGATGAACTATATTTTTCAGCGAATAAATTTTGAAGCTATTTCTTTTTTGGCTGCTATGGCTTGAAGTTATTTTTCTTGGTTCAAGTTATATACAGTTTGTTTGCTGCAATTTCACTGTTTTGAGGAAAACACAGCTGAAAATGTTCCAGCAGAACGAAGCACATCACAGAAAAATAAGAAGAAAAATATGAAAGGTAGCTATAAATTTGTTTGCTTTGTTTTTGTCATGCAACACATGATAGATGAATTACTTGTTTGATGTTTTGTTTTTGTTAACGGACTTAATTTTAAGGTAAGTAGTTGTAATCAAAAGTAGGAGGAAACTCATTCCCACTACTATTCTCTATTATAGATCTTTCATTATAATGGTGACGACTTATAACAGCAGTCCTTTATATTTGCGCTGGATTATCCGTTGCCCTAACTCATGTGTAGCAAGATAGAAAACTATATTCCATCATCGGAAAAAATAAAATAAAAATGAAAAATAGGGCAACACGCAGTTACATTTTCAACTCGTGGATTAAAATTGCAACTCGTGATTTAAAATTACAACTCGCGTGATTTCAAATTGTAACACGCAACTCGCAGATCTATCAGTTTTAACTGCAACATGCAACTCGTAACTCGCGTATTAAAAAAGTCCCCCCCCCCGGGTGTGTAACGTTTAGACGATTTTCATGTGTTCGCCAGATATGAAATGTCATTTTTAATCACATGTATTTTTGTTGAAAACAATCAACATGAGAATCAACTGTTATTGCTTATGTCATTAAAAAGCTAAATGCCTCGAGAGAATTTATGTTCATTTAATTTAATCAGAACCTTTACAATTTTCGACAGCCATGTTGTTTACCTCCTCACTCGCCTCTCAAGAAGTCGAAGAAGTCGCTCGGATTTACAACTCGCTAAATTTTGTGTATTTTCCGAACAGATATTTTGTTGAAATTGGTGCCTGTCCTTGTGATAAAATTCACTTCCTCCTAGATTTTCATGGCTGTTTGCTAAGCAAAATGTTCCTGGATTTTCTCCTAAAATTCTCTCTCCTGTACTATTGAGTACAGACATTTGAGAAAGGTCCGCCGGCGCCTGCTCTTCTTGTTGCTTCACTACATCATGTTGTACTTTTTAAAGCTTGTTTTGTGTACTTTAAATAGCACACATTAAAGATGTTGTTATTGTACTTTTTAAGGCTCGCTTAAATACTTAAATACAAAAAAACCGTAAACTTTTGAAGCTCGTGGAAAAATCCAAAAGTCCTAATTTTCAACCTTGGCTGGCCAGGGAACAAGAGGACACCCAAAACTTACTGTACTTTTTAAGGCTTGTTTACTGGTACTAACGAACGATTAACGAGAGTTGATACTTTGGCACGGAATGCGAGAGAATTGACTTGACTTTCTTTTACACGTTCCACGTTTCTTTTTTCCACAACACAAAGTTTTTTATAAGTCATTTCCCGCCTGCTGCCCGCGCGCGCATAACTTTATAAGCACAACTCCCGCGTTCTCTGTGCGTGACCTTGCTAGTCTAAGTGTGTAGAAGAAAAGCGAAGTTGGGAATTTCGTGGAATTTCCAACATCTGAAAACATTCTCTTCAATATTCAAGACACAATTCTGAATGGAATAACAGGTTAGTGATACTTTTTGGGCAATTAATTTAGTTAGTCCAGTCGGCATAAAGGAATACAGCCTAGACGAGTACCTGGAAATCAAAGTTTAAACTCTTCATTTTCGATTCCAAGTTGCCAGTTGCTGAAAGTATAAAGGGATTCCTAAAGCTAAAGTATCCTGTCAATGGTAACGAGGGCTACCTTGTCATTTTGTCATTTTACTGGATAAAACATCACCTAACAAACACGATCAAACCCAAAAGTGCAAAACAGTTGAGTTGCAACTTTTATGATAGAACAAATCAATCGCAAAAGGGGTTACGCACAGAGAACGAGTCTCGTGTTCGCAAAGCGAAAGGTTTTTCATACACACTTAAATCCTAAAAGAAACTTCGCCCCCCAAAAAAAGAAAAATCCCCAAACCCCAAAAACCTCAAGTCAAAACACTACGTAGTTATTAATTGTTTTGGAAGTACATTTTTTCAAATCTTCTATTTGATTTTTGTGTTGTTTGAAAATATTTTGAAAACGAAAGTCATCAAAATCATCAAAAAGCTAAGTTCAGCCAAAAGTAGACTCCTACATCTTTTTTCGCTAGATAAGTAAGTGAATAAGTGATACTGAACGGACTGACTGACTGAAGACGGCATCAAAACACATTTGTTAATGATGTTGAAATTGTTTTAAAGTATATACAGTAATGCAACTATTAAGTTAAATTCAATATGTACAAACTATTAACTATATAATAGATAAATAACTTCATCAAATGTTAAATCCTAAAACGATTGAAAAGGAGTCATGTTTTTCTGAGGAAAGGAAAATTTGACAACTTTATTTTTAACACAACATCACTCGATCGACGTCTAGACAACAGATTCATCTATATTGACTTAATCGTAAAAGGGGATACGTGAAAAAGAGGCATAAAATTTCTTCTTAATATCTAATTTTACTTCAGTTGTATAAAACAGCCAATTTTTTGTTACCGTTGTTTAACCCATTGTTTAAAATTTCTTTTTTTTCTAGGTACACAGAAAGAAATTGATGCAGCAATAATATCTTGATCATATCAATCAATATTAATAACAGCATATTTAGTAAAGAACAGGCTGTGCATTTCTATCAATTCAATCAGAAAATATGTTTCTATTTTGAAAGGTCACAAGATTTAACAATATGTCTTTAAAATTATGTTCAATACATTTTTATATTAACTTTCATTTAGCAGATGTTTTATTTAGCTGCCGAATGCAAATATGCAAAGCAAAAAATGTACAAAGGAATGGTACAGAATAGAAGGAGAAGATTTGGTACAACTATGGATTATATTTGATTATATTTTTTTTTTAAACAACATCAACAACAACAAGATTTGGTAGGGCGAGCAGTGGCAAATTAACAAGAAAAAAATAGAAAAAAGCAATTACATATAAGGAAACTGAAGTTAACCCCGATAAAAGTATTCACTAATCAAGAAATTAATGTCATTTCCCAGCCTATTTTCCAACTATGGATACTCGTTAGTTAGTATCCCGTCAGCAACACTTTCGTGGACTGACTACCCAATTCCCCTCCCATGGCATGGGTTGACCCGGGCGAAGGAAGGGATTTAACAGCTCCCACCCTCTATATGGCAAATTTTTAATGTGTGATTACCTCCTTGTGGAACCACCCACAGTATGACCCAAAAACTTTCAGGCCTGTTCAGGCTTCAAAAGAAAACTCTGCAGACTGCCTCGAACATTAAGTGCAATTTAGTCTTAAAATTACATGTCGGCTGGGATTTTGGTTTCCCGAAAGCTGGCCTGAACGTGGCTAGGTATCGCGCGGGCCATGCTTGGGGCCTTTCCAATTTTTAATTTAGCTTGAGGCCCGGAAAAGTTTGGGCCACACCATGGGTTGTCCTGTTTGAATTTTTTAATTGAAGTGTTTGTCGGAAATCCTGAAAACTTTTGAATAGGTTGCCTTCATTTCTACTCATTTTTACTCATTTTTTTGGCTTGTGTTAAGGAAAATCCATGATATTCCATACATTTTACTGCCAAGTATTGGAAAATCCTGATTTTTCACCCAAAAAACTGGGATTGCATCAGAAATCCTGTACTTTTGAAAAATTTCTTACCAGACGATGCCAAATTGAACAGAAGTTATTTTCAATTGCCGAACAATCAAACAATTGAAATTTACCAAAAATTTGGTGTTCAATTGTGTTCGGCAATTGATCACCAATATTTCGATTGCGTTCGATTGATTTTGATTGTTTCGACAATCGAAAATTTCGATTGACATTGTCTGGTTCTTACTAAAACTATGATTGTTAATTTCAAATACCTAAACGATGATCCATACCCGGGTGACATTGTAAACTTGAACGGAAAAGTCATCAAAAATGTTAAAGTCTTTAGATATTATGGCAACGACATACATTTCAGTCAACCACCCACTGGAGACACTGAAATTGATCTACACATTGCTATCACCCAAAAGAAATTCAACCAATTGAGCAAGAAACTTAACAATCGAAAAATATTTTTAAAAACATGTATCAGTATTCTTAATTCATGTCATGTAGTCGTCTCACATACTCATGCCAAACGTGGAACATCAATCAGCAACTTCAACAACAAATTAAATCTTCTTGTGTTGGTATAATGCTTTGAAGAATGATCAGAGGGGGTTTTGAAAGAGTGGATGATGAGAACAATGAAATTACTTTTCGCTACGTTCTATCCAACGATAATTTTCTTCGGATATGCCATACACAGAAGCCAACAAGAAAATCTTGTGTACATTACAAGAAAAAATAACACCAGCATTGTTAAGAGACTCAACAAAAACCAAAAGAGGGGAGACCTATCAAAACACTTGAAGATCACGTGCTTGAGTGGAGATCTGTTGCTGCCACCTTTTACAAAGAGGCATTAAAGAAAAGAAGAAGAAGGATACGGTTGGTCCCAACAGCTCTAACCACTCAATGGATGCACCTGCAGATTAAGAGCTAAAGAAGAAGTAAGAAGTAAGTTGGAAAGTTTGTGTCGTCCACAGGGGGGTAACGGATGATAACTGGAATAACCCAAAGGCTATAAAATGAAGATTTTTCACCTACTGTCAGTCATGTCAACTTCTATAAAAAAAGTGCAGTTTTTAAATTGCTTAATCAGAAACACTGTGTCTCGATAACTAATCTTTTTCTGTGCGTACTTGCTAAACCATTGAGATTACCATGGAAACTACATTTTGTCAATCTAGAGACCCTTTGACCTGGTTGGGAATCTTGCTTTTTTGACTGAAGATGTATGAAAAGTTGTTCAGTATATAATGTACACTTTTATAAAAAAAGACTATATGTATTACATTAAGGGAACTTATTTTGGCGAGAACTAATTTTGGCGAATTAGGCGAATTTGGGAAAAATTCGTCAAAATTAGTTCTCGCCAAAATTAAATATTTCTTTCACTCGCCAAAATTAGTTCT
>JAUJPO010047907.1:0-12105 GCA_032270745.1 Tiaropsis multicirrata
CTCCACTACATCGGGGACTTGGACCTAGACGCCACCGAAAACCTGCGCCAACTAGTTATCATGATAACCGCTAATCCATCAATGTCATAACCCCAACGCACTTCACCATCTAAAATCGTTCACATAACATACAAACACATCTTCTACTAACACACACATACACATCCTTGTTTGCCTGAAGAACGTACCCAGCAGGAGCGAGCGACTTTATGTTATATTTGTAAGCAAACCTTCATCACCGACCATCATCATAAGGACTTTATGAACAAGAATAAAGTGTTTGACCATTGTCATTTGACATCAAAATTCTGTGGAAGTGCCCACAGCCTATGTAATTTGCAACTATCCATCGAACTTGACAAAATCAAAATACCCGTTTTTTTTACATAATCTAAAAGGATACGATTCTCATCTTATCCTATCAGATGTAAAAAAGCGACACGGAAAGGTTGAGTGCATACCTACCAATATGGAAACCTTTATAACCTTTATTTAGTATTGGTGGGGTTGAGTTTAAATCGACTCATGTCAATTTATGGCTTCTAGTCTCGATAGGCTAGTTGACAATTTAAAAACATCTTCTGATAAACAACAAAAAAGCTTTCCAGAAATAACAAAATATCTTAAGTTAAGCATAAAACACACAACAGTGAACAAGATCAACAACAACCGCAACAGCCACGGTGATTTGATAACAGCTTTGTGGACATGGGTGACAGTATGGACGAAATTATGTTAAATGGGGTCGCAAGATAATGTTGGAGATGATGATGTCGATGAATATGGGATGAACGATGATCTTGGTGACTTGTTGGATGCTGATAGTGATTATAGGAATAATCCTTACGTTGAACCTACACTTAATGCTGAAGAGGAGAATGAGGTATTATTTTTAGATTTTTTGAAAAAAGAAGCTTTTTCAGATTTTTTGGGTATAAAAAGATTACTATAATTTAATATATTCTCATTAATCAGGACACATCTTTTAAAATCTCTTTCTCAACTATTTGGAAAATAAAACTATTCCTGATTTATGAGAGTAGAAGAAAAGTGTTTTACTTATATCCCTTTTTTCTTTTTCTACAGCTCATCGGAAAATTACAATTGTTGACGAGTAAAAGGGTTTATCCATACGAATATATCACAAGTGCCGATCGATTTGAGGAGAATGTTTTACCAGCAAAGGAGAGTTTTCTGAAAAAGGAGAAACACCTGCAAATGTCGTCAAATACGTCATTTTGCAAAGGAAAGAAGAAAAAATGCTTAAAAATGGGTGGCAAACTTAACAACGCGTCACCTTGGGTTCAAAACTGAAAAGAAACCAAATAAAATCAAGAAAAGATGAAAAGGATTACAATGACAACACAGTCCATAAAGAAACTTTTGCAGAAATATACAAGGTGAAAACCTATGCTATCTCGCAGAGAAATTTGTAAAATCGTTTAAATAATAATAATATGCACGACCATACATACAAATGCTTTGTAAACTTCTTTAAATAATTAACTCTCACCTCATCTTCAATTTCATTGATTAATTCTCACCTCCTCTTCAATTTCATTGAAAAAGTTGTAATCGAGATGCTCACCAATCTTATCGAATACCCAATATCTGAACAAGAACAACTTCCGATACAGGAGAACATTGAAAGACATTGAACTAAACGATTTTGACTTTGTTGAAGATTTTTTTAACAACCTTGGTACCAATGAAGACATCGACTTCAACATTGACAGTAATGAAGAGTTTTCTTGTCTATGGTTACTTATTCTCTTTCTCTCTGAAACATTCATCAAATATTTAAAGTAGATAAGCTTAGTGAATTAAAAATAAGAAAATCAATCAGATTCAAAGATCCTTTGCCATTCATTAAGTTTTCGACCGAAAAGCTAACCTTCAATTTCATTGAAAAAGTTGTAATCGAAATGCTCACCAATCTAATAGAATACCCAAACTCCAATTTGGAGTTGGCGTGGAGGACAGTGATACAGACTCAGAAGAAAGTGAAAACTTGGACAGTGACTCGGTAGATAACTTAAACGATTTTCAACACTGAAGTGATTAAAATCGTCGTAAAATAAGAAGAAAGATTGAAATAGTTGGAAAGATAACGATTTTCGACACTGAAGTGATTAACATCGTATAAAAAATATAAGACAAAAAGAAATCTAGAACTATGTCTAGAAGAAGATTGTGACAACTCTATTGAGTAAGAGATTGTGATGAACACTGAAAAAATACTTTATTTTATACCCATGTTTTAGAGATACATCACAACTTCAACTCACAAGAGTAATAAAAAAAATAATTAATGACCCTGATTTACAATTAAAGATTCATAAGTCAATTGAGACTACCAATTACCAATGATTGAATTTAATAATATCCATCAATTTTTAATTACAAGAAGGCGTCTTTTACACAATCAAAAGAAAATTGAAAAAGCGCTTAACGAAAAAATAATTTATCCCACCCTCGAAAACAAACTGTTTCTTTTTATTACTGAAAGCTTCAAAAAACTGTCCAATTTTAAACGTTTCAATCTCAATAAACAAAAAAACTTTTTACATCCGAAACCATGACCCAATCTAAAATTACATATCACAATGTAAATAATGCCATAAATTTAACCACACGAATTGCAAAAAAAATGAACATGAGGCACATAAACATAGAAAAATTAACAAACAAACTCGAAACATCGTAACAAGGATTAGCCACTCACGGTCTAATTTCACTTCTATTGACGTTGTTCAGCACAATGCAAAAAACAAAAATCGAAAAAGCTGACGATATATACAATTTAATAACGGAAAGTACAAAAAAACTTACCGGAATTGAGCATACAAAAGAACCGGCACCAAAAAAATCCTTACAAAAACTCGGCATTTTAAAACAAAAAAAACCATCACTTCCAATTTAAAAGAATTAATTCCGATACTATTCATGTAGCTTTTCAAGATCCCTCTCTATTCCGCTTTATCCCGGTCTAGACCCCTCAAAATCGGAATTCCGATTATTCCAGTTTGGATAACGCTAGAATACTCAAATTTTCACCACATATTCATATTCTTAATCTCTAAAGGATAAAACAAAAACTTAATGCCTACATACTTCTATCGTTGAAAAACGTAATATTTTGTTAAAAATTGAATCCGATACCATATATCGCCGTGCTACGGAAAACTTGAGTGATCTCAAATTGGCAGATTCTAGGTTATTATATACCATAATAATTCATCTTCCAATTTGAGACCACGTCGTTATTTTTAGTACAAAAGTATCTAAAGTTCGCCGGAATAAAAGAGATCAAATTTGTGTCTCGATGCTTCATTTTTCATACTCGGTTAAGAGGCTGGATATATGTGGACTTTATGGATCGGTTTTTAAATCTTCCAAAGTCTCTCTAAGGACTAAGAGACATTTTAGTCTCTCTTAAGGGTCGGGATTGAAAGGGTTTAATCCGCACATAGCCGCTCTTCCATCCCTCAACCCTTCTAGTACCCCCGGGGTAAAATTCAAACTTTGAAGCTTCGGGGCTGATCCCCAATTTGGGCACGGATATCCAGGGGGGTTGGTGTTAAGAAAACAGTGTGGGAAAGCCCAAATATATATATTTCATTTTCAGTCGCTTAATTTTTTCTAGATACCAAAACGTCATTGGTAACCGAAGCGGATTCAGTGAAATTGATAAAAAACAGATCAAATTGATGTATGGTTGTGGCGGTTCAGGCGGTAATGGTGGTAATGGCGGAAACGGTGGCGGTTCCGGATGTAAGTTGACGTCATTTTTAGCCAACATCCGTTATGAAGTCTTTTAAATCGAACATCCCACAAAATCTGGGTGCTTGGTAACAGTAGAGTTACAGTAGTTAATTGCAAACATTTGCATTTTGCTCATAAACATAGTTTTAAACAGAAGTTGCCAATTTCGTTTTGCCATTTTTAACAGTAAAACTAGTATGGAGGGTATGGGGCTGCCAAATTGAGCCCATTGAAGTTTTCCGTAGTGAAGTCTCTTAAACGAGTTTGGAAAACGAATCATCGAGACAAAAATTAGTCTCTTATTAGTCTTTTATTCAAGCAATTTTTAGAGACTTTTGTACTAACGAACGACATGGGCTCAATTTGGCAGAGACATTATATGTATGAAAAGCATCTTGATTTTCACAATGTTTCCGTAAAAAAAGATTACGTAATTGATTATCATTGGTTAAAATAATTTGCCCAATCCCAACAGGTCCACAAAGTGGATTCAAATTTTTAACCAATTAGATTTTATATTTAAATTTTCAACCAATAAAAATGCCTGAAATAGACTTTTTTAACCAATGGAAATGAGAATACACGACATAACATTTTTAACTTTATAATTAATTCTCTTTATCTAGCATGCTCTGACAAAGTCAATGATTGCCAAAAGAACATCAACGGATGCAGCCGGTGGGGACAAGCATGGATCGACTACATGAAAAAATATTGTCAAAAATCTTGTAATTTCTGTAGTTAAACCATTAGATGTTGCTTTGATGTCCATGTGACGTTGTTTTGACGTTAAAACGTTGGCTTTATATTCTTCAGGTCGCAAGTTTCTACTTTAGTTTTAATTTTTATCTTTATTTTCAATAATATTTCTGTCGGAAGAATGGAAAGTTTTTATCGAAGTGACGTTGTCTTGACGTTAAGCTGTTGGTTTTCATATCGAAGTGACGTTTTATGACGTTGTTTGGAGATCATGACGTTCTGTGTTTTACTGAGAAATAATATTGCGTACATTTTGGGTTTCAATGGTGGTAGTGTGTTTTTTTAAATAATATATTTGAATATGCTAAATATAATGTAGTTTTTACTGTTTGGATTTGGATTAACTAGTTTTGAAAATTATTCAATTTTGGCTGAAAACACAATTAGGGAAAACCCGGTCGACAAAACATCAATCAACGATGTAGGAATAATAGATAACCAACTACCTCTGGATGGCACTTGCTCCCTAGAGAGCAACCATTATTTTCCTATTGAAATCAACACTCTATTAAAAAGCTGTGTGCTGTGCGTGTTATGCTTTTAGCTCGATTTCAACACACTTTTTGACATCCACTGAATTGATAGAAAGTTTGATTTGCTATTTACTGCAGATACTTTGGTCTTTAAATAAAGGTATCAATCTTTAGTGAAATTGAATACGGTTGATTTGGATTAAAAAACGCTCATAAAACGCTGTTATCTAAAAAATATACATGTGCTTTGAACTACGAATGAAAAGGGCATGAAAATTTCCTGATACAAGATAAACAGATGAATGTTTATTTATAGAAGAACAATATCTGATTCAAAAGTTCCTTTTATATCGCTGTCTATAGGAAAATACACTTTTTCTAACTCAAATTTTTGAAAAGAATTCATTACGTGATCGATTCTATCCAATAGAAGGTTGCAGATGAAGGAAAATTTTATTCAATTCCACTTTTGACGATGCAAAATTCGTTATTAATAGTTTTGCAACAACCCGTGACACGGATGTTCTTTGAGGATCAAGGCAAGTTGGTTATCTATTATTTCTACATCGTTGCTTTGATTTTGTACAGTTCATGCAGTTATTTGAACTGGTCATGTTGTCCTAGCTAAGACACATCAGCCACTTTTTTGGCATTTTTGGCAAAATGGCATCCTCGGCTAAAATTGATCTTCGTTGCTGGACGTTTTTACTATATTCCTTGGCCAAGAAAAATGTCAAACTTTTGTTTTAGTAAATACGAACAAGGAAATGTAAACAACAAGTTTGCGAATTTTGATTGGTTCTTTTTATCAACTGCCGAAATTCAAAATGGCTACTGCAACCATGCTACTTTTTCATCAGAATCATAAAAAAAGAAATAGCAAGGTCTCCATGCTAGTTGGTTATCTAATATTTCTACATTGGTGCTACTTGTTGGTTCATTTTTTACAGTTCATCCAGTTATTTGGACTGGTCATAAGTTGCACAAGTTTGTGTAAGCGATTTTAAGAGACTTTCGTACTAAAGAATGAACTCCATCCTCATCAACATTTCAAATATCTATAATTGCATCATTGTCCAATAATATTTCATCATCATCCAATATTTCATTACCAGTACCGAACGTCAGATAAGAATCATCGGAATAAGCTTCCAAATTGATATATGTCGACTAAATGAAAATGAAAAACAATTTAGTCAATAAGCACTTGTTATAGATTGTTAGAAAGCTGATGGGTAGAGGAATTGAAATCCCATAGCTGACAATTTTATTTCCAACTGTTTGGTGCGTTTTTTAGGACGAAACAATAATTTCAAGCCTAAATCGGAGGGTACATCTTTTCTGGAAATATCAAGGTCGTGTTATAGACCATTCAAAATCTCTCAAAAATGATATATAATAATTTTAAGCGGGTTTAACCGATTTCTGTACTGCATTCGTGCAAAACAGGGGAAAAAGTGAGAGGTCTGTTAAAGATGGTAGGAAACTCTTGGAATAGAAAGGATTAACTTAAAGGTGATTGTAGTAAAATAACAGAAAACTAAAAGAATGACGACTGTATTTAGGAATAGAAAAATAGTTCTTACAAGCCCTTCTATCATTTGTTCCAGTTGTTGATAAATGAATTGAAATGTTGGCCTGTTCTTCTCATCTTCGTTCCAACAATGCAACATTAGTTCGTATCTATGATAGAGAGAAACACTCAAGACCCCATGACGTTTTTTCAACGTTTTTTCAACATCCAAAATAACGTACTGACGTTAGAATAATTTTGTTTCGACGTTAAAACAAACATTCCGTGCGTGCTACCACAGTAGAAAAATAGACTATAGACAGATTTCTAATGGCGTCATTTCAAGATATCAATTCATATCCATGAAAGAAAAGGGCGCTCAAGATTATTCAAATTTTGGTACATTTTACACAGTAGAAAAAAGATACTATAGACAGATTTCTGATGACGTCATTTGTATGTTCTATTTCAAGAAAATCTTGAGATTTTACCCTCTTCCGGTTGGCTAAAACTGCCATTTTTCAAAATATAGTTACGGTCGATTCATTTTTTTTAATTCAAGGACTCTGTACAATTTTCTAATTTTCCCGCAGGAAAATGCATCCTTTGCCACGGAAAGTCATGTGATATATAAATTTTCAACAAAGAGTGTTCTGTTTTCCCCCAACTGAGACGTCATGCCGTGGCATGAAAAGAATCAATAACAACAGCGGGTTTTGGAAATGAGGAAATAAGGAAAATGAAGTGGAAAAAATAAGCAAAGCATAGCAAGGTCTTCTCTTGTGTTTTTTTTTAGAAAAGAATTCTAACAATAATTGACGTCAGAACATTGCAAAGTGTTCTTGGAAATTTAACAGAAAAATGTGAAGATAACCTACAGCTCATCTTTGCAATGTTGTGGCTTTTGCATTCGATAACCATCGCTCAGCAATCCAGGAATCTCCTTTGATTTGTGACCAGGATACGGCACAGCTCCAATGGTCACAATCTCCCACATCATGATACCGTAAGACCATCTGATATGAAAAAAAAAGTGCAGAGGCGAGTGAATCAATTGATTCTCTACTTTTATTTAAAAAATCGATTTCAACACACTTCACAAGCTACCCATAAAATACTAACTTCTAACCAATTTCGTTCTGTTTTGTTCCAATCTTTCCTTTTTTTTTGTGGCCCCCAGTGGAAACAACCTCTATACTGCCTAAAAGTTGCAAGGTTTTCTGGGCTAGCCACTTGAAATATAACATATTATTATTCTTATTAATTGAACAGGTGCCAAATAATAATAGTTTATTAATTAGGATTTTGATAAACAAGAAGGAGTAATAGCTTCATGTAGAGTCTTTCTTAAAGAAAGTTAGAGAAGCAAAATATCAGCGGTGATGAATTTGGAATAACATCAAAGATTTCCATTTCAACTTACATATCACTTTGAAGAGAAGACCGTCCGTATTTTATTGATTCTGGTGGAAGCCATTTGACCGGTAATTTCGCCTGTTATAGAATTTAAAATGTTAAAATTGTGGTAAATTTAAATCATAATAGAGAAGCATTCTTATAGTGAATCGGCTACATACCTCTACAGCGACGGTGGTCGAGTGGTTAGATTGTCCGCCTCCCGTTCGCAAGTCGGGTCAGACTTGAAAACTGGTACTCGCTGCTGTCCTGCTTGGTACTTAGCATTACGGGATTAGAGCGTTTTGGACTCGTTTTTGGAATTATTTTAAAGCGATCTCTGATTGACAGATTTTTAATATGATTTAAAACAATGGGCGGAGTTTTCAATGGGTGATATTATGAACTGTCAATATCAAATCATGATCAAATTGGGAATTCAAATCAATATTGTTGCACCATGCTATTATTTCTTCACCATCAGTATATAAAGGAAAAGATGATTGGATGTGTTTCCCGGTATCAATTTAATCAAAATATACTTTTCGGGAGATATTTGAAAATAAGTACCTGCTCAGTTCGTTGGTAAATGCCATTCTCACCGACTTTCTTGGCAAGTCCAAAGTCAGCAACTTTACAAACTCGATTGTAGCCAACTAAGATATTTCTGCAGGCCAGATCGCGGTGCACAATCTGTGTGGGAAACATAGAATACACTGTAGATAAAATTTAGAAATTTTAGCTCATCATCATCATACCCAGTCTTTTTTTTTACGTGTTTTTCACTTTTTGAAAAGTGAATTTTAACATTTAAATGTCATTAAAAATTATACAACAAAATTAAAGTTAGAACGTCCTCATATTAATCAAAAGGAAAATATTATTAATATCAGGTGTCCACAAAAAAAACTTCACATATTTAAAAGGGGAAATAAATACACCTTTTCTTAAATTACGTCATGAACAACGATTACCTCGTTTTGAATTCGTTTTGAAAAAAAAGACGAAAAAAAAGTTAAAATTAGTCCAACATTGTTCTGTGCGATAAGATATGTCTAGTATCTTTAAGGAAGCCCCATGGTTATGGCCACGATGGGCAAAGAGCCACATGTTTTTGAGCCTTCTTAAGAAAGTGGAGAACCTCTGGTATTGAATTTCAAAACAACATTCTTACATTAGAACATTTTGTAACGTCACTTAATGATTTTAGAGCTTTTCTTAAAGAGAGTAAGAGAATTGGAAGTGAATTTGGAAATTGATTTAGATATAAAACGAGAGAAGCGAAATGGAATAACATTCTTACATTCAAATCAGCCACATGTTGCATTCCATTGGCAATCTGCATTGCAAACGTCATCAAATCAGATGATTTCAGGAAGGAGCCTTCAGCTGTGTAAGCCGTGGCGTAAGGACTCGCTTCCTCTATATTTTCGGGCGTTCCTTCTTCACCGCCCTCGGTGGGTGACTCTCCTGTACCTTCCGCCTGAGCACGATATTGTCTTGATTTTAACATGAAACTGAGTAGATCTCCGCCCGGAAGGTATTCGACTATCATGCATCTAGGATCTAAAGAAATGAGTCTAAATTGAATGGACTTTTCCAGAAAAAATCCATATTCCCACTGTTGAGGATGTGGATTTTTCTTAATTAATCTTAATTTCGGACTCCCCTGGATCCTCAACAGAGGGGATACGGACTATTTTTGGAGAAGCTCATTATCGCTCCCCCTCCGGGCCCTGCTAGCATTTAAAAATGATTGATTTACTTACAAGAGCATGCGCCAAGAAGCCTGATGATATTCTTGCATCCTTTCAATTCTTTCATTAATTCCAATTCGTCTTCAAAATCTTTTTCGTCTGATACTTTGATTTCATCTAAAGAAATTCGTATGGACGATTTGCAATTTTATATTACACCAAGAGCCTGACCTGATTGGCCTCAGGGGAGTATATATGAAAGAAAGAACATACCGTACTCAGGCCATATGGCTAGGATATTAGCTCTATATTTTCTGTCGTATTTTGTTATAACTCCGTCCGTATTTTTCCGTCCCTTATTCCCTTGAGGGTGTATTGGCTCTATATCTCTTTATAGACATTACTTTTAGCTGGCTAGTTTACTCTCCATTTTAAAAAGAAGAAAAGTCGAACTTTAGTTTTTTTACAGTAATCTCTGGGACGGTTATTTGAACAGAAAAATAGGAGTTCGAACTATAGGAATCAAACTGTAGTCAAATACAGCTAATTCGTCAAATCTCTCTATGTTATACAGATTAAAAAAAGCGAAGCGACGTCGTTATAGTCGCCCACGGCATGCGAAGCTGGCTTACCAGCTAGTATAAAAATAGAAGCGTGTATTCACATTGAGTTGTTCTGTACCCACGCAGGGACACAGAGGAGTGAATTAGTGAATGAGTGAATGAGTGAATGAGTGAATGAGTGAATTAGTGAATGAGTGAATGAGTGAATGAACACAATACCTTTCAGTTGTTTAACAGCCACCAAAGTCTTTCCAGGTCTTCCACATATATCTTCAGCTTCGCATTGTGTGACTATGGCGAAATGTCCTTGACCAAGTTTCTGCACCCTCTTTAGTTTGCGATAGGGGTAGTTGTAACCTGAAAAAATATTTTGGTAATGCTAGACAGCCATTGGCTCAGAAATAAAGGAAGCCATTCAATTGGTTAAAAATGACGTTACAAATCACGCCACTACAACAAAAATAGAACAGTTGTCAATTTCTTTCGATGATGCATTGGACCATTGGACTTAACCGAAAATATCCATATTCCCTTGTTGAGAATGTCGATCTTTCTTAACACCAGCCCACTGGATATCCATGTTGAAAATTTCTAACCACCCTGGATATCCTTGGTTTTCAAATTCTTACCCCCTGAATATCCTGTGATATTGAAAATTCCAAACCCCCTGGAAATCCTGGGGGAGGAGTTTTCAGGTTTCTTCTGGAAAAGCCTTTTAGAATGGTCAACTTACCTGAAGATGGTATTTCTTCATATATGGGTTCTTCTTGCTCCAAATCCACCACATTCTGATTTAACAGTACTTGCAAGGGAACATAAATGTTCCTCATTCGTTGCTCCAGCTCGCGACGGCAATGCATTTGCGACGGCTCCGAGCCACCTTCCATTAGTTTGATGGTATTCAAGGCTGCTTTCAAAACCTAAAAAACAATTAAAAAATGGAATTGGGCTTTTCCAGAAAAAGTCCTAGGATATCCAGGGGATAAGAATCTGAAAAACAAGGATATCCAGAGGGTGGGGGTTCAAAATTTTCAATATCTTCTAGGGTATCCAGAGGGGCAAGAATTTGAGGACCAAGGATATGCAGGGGGATTCGAAAGCACGGACATCCATAGGGGGGGTGGGATTATATCCCATCAAAAACGGAATGTGGTCGACGTTGTTTCAACGCTAGAACGTTATTTGATTGTTGAAGAAGTGGTAAAATAAAGTTGTGGGCCTACTGAGTAGCTAAGCAACCTACCTCATTTCGTTCTCTCCATTTTCGATAGATTACAAAAATGCTCAAAATGAGTAAAATCAAGAAAATGATTCCACCGATCACTCCACCTGCTATTGTTTCAGCGCTCGCTCCTCCGCTGTTGTCTTTCGTTTCACCAACTAAAAAAGAATAACAAAATGGCATTTTAAAGACCACGCTGGTCCTCGTTTTATACCTTATTGCTTATTAGATCTTTTGAATATATATACATGTGGTTTATACTCGACACTGAATAATCTCGCAAGTGCTATATTACAGTATTAAGGCGCTGGTTTCTAAATCAGAATGTGGGTGTGAGCCACACCCAAAATCAAGAACCAGCTGTTTTCTTAAAAGAAATCTTCAAGAGAAGGCTTAAGATGTTCTTAGAATGTGCTGGCTTTTGGAGCTTTGTATAAAAAACGGGATGAAAAGCTGGGTATCTGAAGTGTTCAAAACATTTACTTTGATAGGGTCGGTTTTTAGCCCTTTTTCCAAAAATGATGATAAATCTTTCCCTTCTAGGCTCTAGTCCCCTATCATATAAGTCTAAAACATTTACTTTGATAGGGTCGGTTTTTAGCCCTTTTTCCAAAAATGATGATAAATCTTTCCCTTCTAGGCTCTAGTCCCCTATCATATAAGTCTAAAACATTTACTTTGATAGGGTCGGTTTTTAGCCCTTTTTCCAAAAATGATG
>JAUJPO010047918.1:0-16008 GCA_032270745.1 Tiaropsis multicirrata
CAAAGTTTTAGCCTCGTTTTGAAGAAAAACTCGTCCCCAGGCCTTAAAAATCAAAATTTTGAAAAAATGAAAAAAAACACCCCCAGGGATTTGTCCAAGGAACAAGTGTACCAAATTTCAGACAAATTCGACAAGTTTTGAGCCCTTCAGGCTGCCCCAAAGTTTATGGGACATACACACAGACAGACACACAGACATTGTCAGATTGTAGCTCAACTGAAGTTGAGAATACATTTAAATTTGGATCAATTGTTTGATTTAGAGGTAGGTCAGGATTAGAAAGGGTTGGTCAGGATTAGCGAACTTGACGGTAACTCAAGGTAAAAGATCTACCGGACATGCTGCCCTTAAGGGTAGGTTTTTCGAGGTTTTGACAAAGATTAGGTATGCCCAGCTGCACTGTTAGGGTAGGAAATTTGAGAAAATTTTGAAAATCTGATGCTAAAACTGGGGGGAAATGGCCAAAAAATGCACTGTAAGGGTGGGTTTTTCAGCATATTTTGCAGTGCACTCACTGTAAGGGTCCGATTTCTGTCCTAACGTACGGTAGTTTCGAGATCTAGTGCCCCCCCCTCCCTGGGCACAAGACATATGCCAAAAACACTGTAAGTAGTGGCCGTTAGCGGAACTTGTTTGGTCCATAACCATCAAAACTGTGGACGTGAAAAGATTGTGATGATGGAGAAGTCCAATTAAAAGACCAACGAATTTGAATAAACCAGGACGCTACAAACCCAGGCTGAACCAATCCCAGTGCAGTCTAAGCCTGAGTCTGAAGTGATATAAAAATATAGAAACCATTTGATTGAAAGAAATTAAGAAAAATAGGCCACCTGATGAATCGGCTAAAGATGGGGAAAGATTTTAGATGTACCTTATTTATTGCATGAAAATTTTGTGATTTCGCGATCGACCTAGAAAACCACGAAAAGCACTTTTTTGGCAAAAAACACGAAATTAAAATTAACAGAGGGTGGCCACAAAATCCAAAATCCAGCCTTTTTTATCAAAAACATATCTTTTTCCAGCTTTTACAGGCTAAAAGAGGTACATTTTCCAGCCCCAGTTCTGAAACATACACTGTTTTCCAGGTTAACCAGTTGAAAGACTTGGCCCTAAGTAGTTTTACAAATGCTTTACAAAGTATTTCTGCCAAAAGTCCTAATCATAATAAGACTTATTTCTATCTATGGCTGGATCCGACAAGAAATTTTTTGAAAATTGATACTTGCACATTGCCTTTTAGAGCTATGAAAAATTTGATTGAAAAATGATTTTCCAGTTTTTCCAGCCCTTTTAGCCCTAAAAAGGTACTTTTTTCCAGTTTTTCCAGCCCTATTTCTGAAAATAGCTATTTTCCCAGCTTTTCCAGTTTTTCCAGTCCCTGTGGCCACCCTGTACTGGCCACCCTGTACTAGCCACCCGTCATACTTAAGGTTGTCGCTTTTTCTAATTAACCATTTAATTCAATATTATACCTACAAAAATGAAAACAAAACAGGAAGCGAAGGGTTAAAAAATTGATTCCATTTAATTAATCAAATCATCAATTAGTTACGTTTAACGTACGTTGCCATAGAAACATAAGATAAACCAAAAGAATATCAAATTGGTGGCGTTGACCGAAGAAATCCGCAGACGTTATGAGCCTTAGCTTGTTCTCCTCGGAAACATATAGACTCTGTCTACATGTTCAAAATCTCACGATGAAAAATTATCAATGATACAAAACACAATAGTAGAATAGAAAAGCGAGTTAAAAAACTCAAACATCAATCCTAAAATCACGCAACCACGCTCAATTTCAGTATATTACGAAAAATGACCAATTGGAAGCTCATCACGCAAAAGAATTGTTTAATCACTCATCACGCCCCAACATTTTGATAAACCACGATCTCGTGGAGCTTCCAATTACGCCATCACGTTAGAAATAACCCAACAAAAAGGGATGATTGTTCTTTCCATCTTAACCAGTAATTCCTACCGAAACTAAAAACCAATTTCAACATTTTTTAGAATGGTGGCCTAATATTTCCAACAACAGTTTGTGCAAAAAGTGCTTGAGAAAACTTCTTAGATTCTGTTGAGACTAAAAAAGCAGCACTCTAAAATTCTTATTTACTTTACTTAAGCCTTTATTTTCGCGAATGTCTATCTTTATGTCCGTGAGAAGGAATGACGCAAATCACACTATCTGGAAAATATGACAAAAAAGCTGACTTTTGATAGGCTAAAAGTATAAGCACTTTTAATTCTGATTGGCTCATAAAGTACCATTTTAAAAACACTCATAAAGGACAAAACAAGGTTATCTTATCAGACACTCTAAACGCAAAATTACGTTGATCTGATTGGCTATCACATCCCTGGTCTAAACAAAAACAGAAGATAGGGTTCCGATATCCGATCTCCAAAAATCGGGTTCCGTCACATTCTGGAGTTTATGCAGAAAACCTCATAACGAATAACGAACGAAACAACACAGGCTAATATATTCAGCTGGATAAAATACGATTCTTCAACGAAACATGAATGTGACAATGTGTCCCATCCTGGTGTTAAATGGATACCAATGGATGCGAGGTTCATTTCAATTCTCTGTATGTCATCAAAATATTTTAAGCCAAGTTATGAAAAGAAAGATCTAAAACCGTTTGCGTGGATGAAAAAGAAAATAATGCAAAAAATAGAAAAGTCATTGATGTCACAGGTCGTTCATAATCTAAACAGAATCCTGCACTTCTCAATTATCAGCCATACGACATAAACATACATCAAATATCAATTTTTCTTCTCAGCTCAACTTTGCTTGGCTTATCATTTCGTTAGTAAGAATAATTTTTCACGAATTCACAAATTGATAGAGATCAACCTATTGTGCTTAAGAAAATCATTAGAACACATTGAAAACTAAGGTTAAGAACACAAGTTAAGAACTTGGAGAAAATAATTATGTATAAAGATATTAAATTGGCCTAATATTTTGAGCAATCGTTCAGAAAATAATTAAAAAAGTTGACAAAAAGGAAAGTGTTTAGAAGGCTGCAAAAAGCTTCTTTTAATTTCTAATAAAAAACTTTCTTAAATAGTATAACTAGAATTAGAGAAGGTGGCATGTTGTGATGCTACGAGCCTTTGATACAAATACAAAACAGAAAGAAAAAGTTGCGAAAAACAAGGAGAAGGAAGAGTTAGGTGCCATTTCAAGTTTATAAAAAGCAAGAATCTTAGACTAATTATATTTCAAAATGCTAACAAATTCTAAAAAAAAGTAAATTACGAAATATTTCACACAGAAAAGCAAGTTGCTTTTTCCAAGTACTTTCATCAAACTGTTGGATAGATACTGCTCACTCAGCTAGTTGTTTTGAACCTTATGCTAGTTGCACTTTTTTGACACTGAAAGCTTAAAAACCGTAAAAAGGCTTTTTCGAAAAGTAAATGGAGCTTTCATGAAAAAATCCATTTACAGGTCGAGCTTCTTTTTTATTGTAAAATAAAACCCAGGCTACAAACTTATTAAAATGCTATTAAGTAACCCTTCTAAAAATACTATCAGGAAGCACGAAAAAGCTCTTTTTTTAACTGTTATCCCCTTCCTTCTCCAGGCTGTTTAACTTAACAAAATCGTGATCGTAGAACGAGATCAAAATATTCTAGTTTGATTTGCAGACCCATACTAAAACCGTTGTACGTATGAAGCACGTTTCGTTAGAGGATGAGAGCAGCCTAAAAATATGTATTCCCGTTTCGTTCGTATCTTATTTATTCTTCTCCAAAAATGGAAATTATCCCCATTCCCCGTTTATCCTACAACATTCCCCATTTATCCTACAACATTCCCCATTTATCCTACAACATTCCCCATTTATCCTACAACATTCCCCATTTATCCTACAACCTTCCCCATTTATCCTACAACATTCCCCATTTATCCTACAACATTCCCCATTTATCCTACAACATTTCCCATTTATCCTACAACATTCCCCATTTATCCTACAACATTCCCCATTTATCCTACAACATTCCCCATTTATCAAAACCTTCCCCATTTATCCTACAACATTCCCCATTTATCCTACAACATTCCCCTTTATCCTACAACATTCCCCATTTATCAAAACCTTCCAGACCTTGTACGTAAGCCAACATCTCAAACATCTCTACGCATCACACCAAGGGTTACGTTAAACGAAATAAATCGAAGGAGGCCGGCGACCCATAACCATTATCCGGTAAAATCTAGCCAATGATGTGTCCTAGATTATACGGAACAACGGTCTCCGACCTCCTTCTATTTATCTCACTTCATGTATGGCATCATCCTCGGAATCGATTTTTGAAGCCTTTGATCTTTTCATCGATAACTCATGATGACGTAACATTGATATATTAAAAGTATATATTTTCAGAAAGCTTATGAAATCCTACATCTGATCAGCCTAATTTTGGTAATTTTGGAGAAGAACTTCAAAAATCGATTCCGAAGGTGACGATGACATACCTTACCAGGCAACAAAATGCCATACACAACTCTTGTTTGTTTACAATTTTCAATCCAGGATAGAATTAATTTGTGTTGCAAAATGGCGGAAATGACAATGGCATTGTTTTATATTTCGTAATTCGGGAATGTTTTTTTTTCATCATGGAAGCTATACATGAACAATAAAAGACATTGCTATGAAAAACAGGGTATCTTTCTCAATTGTTGCGTCCGCTAACTAAATACAATTACTCTAAATCGGCAAGTTTTCAAAATTCGAGGTTTTCATTTTCAGTGCAAAGAACAAAACGGCCTTTAGTATCTTATCGGACAAAAAATGTCGGACAAAAGTGACGAAGTTTTTTGGGGGTGACGAAAATTTTGTCCAACGGATAATTTAGTCCGACGAAAAAAAAGTCGAAAAAAAAAGTTTTTCAGGCAATAATTGGCGTTTTTTTGGACAAAAGTGACGAAAATTATGTCCGACGAATAATTTAGTCCGACGAACAATTCGTCCGAAATTGTTTTGTCCGATAAGGTAGATCTCTGGTAGTACTCTCCACCTCACAAAGCGACACTAAAATCAGTAGAAACCGTTTACTTTAACTTTTGACAAGCAAGCGTCAAGAATTTTATTTTATCTTTATAAATGATCTCCCGGAGTCCTATCTGCGATAGATTACTTTAATAATCTGGCGACGAATAGGAATATCAATGATTACCATTGTTAAAGTGACGCGCTTCTGATTACGGAAGCCGGAAATTCCACAGCATCCAAGGGAAAGATATCAGCCAATGAAATATTTAAGGTATTATAGGACAAAAGACGTAGAATTGACCCATTTTTTTGGTATTGATATACTTTTCAGAAAAGCTGTTGCTAGGCAAAAAGCAAAAATACAACGAACTGGCGCCAGATATCTATTTTTCTTAAGTGCTTATCTTCTTCAAAACTACAAGAGAGCGCGTGTTACGCTAATTTGAACAAACGTCTGTGAAGAAGGAACAGACTGAAAGACTTTTCACCGGTAAACTATACTTTGACAAAACATAGTGTGTCTCCAAGTTTCCATGACAACTGAGCACACTGAATTATAAAAAAGCTCTAACGAATTGGAACGCATTATCATGCGAACAGAATCACTATATAGAATATAGAATATATGAAATCAAAATGCCAGCAAGAAAACTCAATAGTAATGAAACCACCATTATTTGTTTACCATTTCCCATTAAAATGTCACTCAAGTCAAAGATCAACCCAAAGTAGCTCCATCGGCCCTAAAGGTACCAAGAACAAAGCAATGTTCTTACAAGAAAAAGAGAAGTATCTTATCAGTAAAACAAAGATCTGATTCATTAATTTCACGATTAAATATCAATTAAAATACTATGTGCCTGAGAACACTATTATATGTATTATAATGAATTGCTCTTAAAGAAGAAGACGACGTCGCCTGCCCCTTTATATAAGATTATCGTATCCTTGAGATCAGATTTAACCTTGTTTTTGTGTCCATCAGATGGATCTTGTTTCTGTATCTGAGGAGGGACTTATAAAATAATGAAGTCACTGAGAGCAGGTTACTAATCATGAGATGGAGAGCGCCTCGAGCATTATAAAGGCCTACAAAGGAAGCCAATATTCTCCTTAGCTCTCCAAAGAGTTTCAACAGGTCAATGTGACAAAAACAAAATGCTAGTGTTGGTCTAATATTTACATAAACTGGTTTTTATCAATCTGCAGTATTATGTGGAATATTATCCACCCATAAGTGTGGAGATTAATACGATACGAAAAATAATTCTCTTTTTGCGGTTTGAAATATGTTTAAATCCCGAAAGAAATTTGCAGGCTAACATAATTGAACTAGCTTCTAAGCAAGCGCGACATTGAGGCCCTGCGGCTACCCTGCCCTGTATCGAGGTTGGTTAGATGCCCAATTGTTTAAATTTATTGTAAAACCATGCTGAAAAACTGCTTCTAAATAAAAACATAACCCCCGGGAGAAAATCTTTTGTGCGTAAAAACCGCTCCAAAGAAAGGCTTCACACATTATAATGAGAAGAAGATTGATAACTTCGAAATTTCAAATGATGTTTAGAAAGTCTTAAAGTTTACTGTAGCAAAAACTGAGTTAGACATAGTGTGTAAGAGAGGTCTAATCCCTCCTACTGAAAATAACCCCTACCCATTTTAAAAATGCTCCAACCCTCACCCAAACCGGCCTTCCTTGAATTGGACCAATAAATTCTTTTTCAGGGTGGCTACTAAGGATTTTTCCCAGTGAAAGGAAATTTCCAAACTTTTGGAAAATAGAATATGAAAAATGGTCTGATTGTACCCAATGCTTCTCATTTTTGTGAAACTAAACATTGGTTGGGTCCGACGAGAGACAATTTTGGACAATACTAAACTCCCATATTTCAATTTTGTTTTTGAAATACCGTAAATGACCGAATAAGCGCCCGGGGCGCTTATTTAAAAATAATTTTTGTGAGGGGGCGCTTATTCGAGCCGGGGCGGCTAAATGGGTCGGGGCCCTTATTAAATTATTTTATAATTACGAAGACGATATATTTTTGTTTTCATTTTTTTCTCTGTTTGTACAACCTAATTATATATACATTGTTAAATGTCAATGTCTTCATCACCCTCCTGGTCTGAATCGATCATCAGAAATCCGGGTGTTGCTTCCGCAACGTCATCAGTTACGTTTTGCAGAATAAGCGCCCCCTTTACGCTTATTGAAGCAGGGGCGGCTAATCGGTCCGGGGCGCTTATTGGAAAATAATTAATTAAGGGGGTCATTTACGGTAGCTCTTTTTAAAAATCTTTAATCTCAACCCTCTTTTTTAAAACCCCACCCTTTTCCCTAAACCCTCTCTTTTACCAATAAACCTCCGATTCCCTCCTACTTTGCAAATTTTGTAAGCGCTCAAATCCTCCCCTTTAAAGAGCTTCACACTATGTTAAATCAACATTGAAACTGTAAACCATAATTTAACTAATTTCTAAGCCATACATAGAAACCTGGATTTTAGGTTCCGAATCAAATGAAATGCATGCAGCAGTGTATACTAACCTCCAAGCAGACAGGCACCAAACACCGTTGTTTCAAGGTCAGAACTTTATTTGTATTGATCATTGAAACAATGTTGGAATAACGTTGTGTGGTTGCTGGTCTACCACAACCAATAACTTTAACTGTATCAGTAAATAACACGACCTATAGAATAATACCCCCTAGGCTTAGCTAGCGGTAGGCCCGTGGACTTTGTATCGCTTATTCTGAACCAACCAAATGACTGAGCTGGTTCTAAATGCTTAAAAACGTTGCAGGGCAACCCAATGCAGTGCTTTATATCCTCTAAAGTAACCTAACTTCTATCCGCATGTCAACATTTTTTCAGAAAAGCACAACACTAATGAACGTACGACGAGTCAGTAAACAATTCAATCCATGGAAAGGTTAGCTTGAAAACAGCTTTTTATACAAATCACTAGACTCATGACCCTAACCAGTTACTCATCGAAACAAAATACCTTCGTCAACTTCGTCATATACGTGTTTACATTACACGACAAAATATCGTCCACTTCACATCAATCTCAATCCCCCTCAATTTGCATACAACATACGATTGATAACAATTATCAAGAAAGTACAAATATGTGTTACGCTTTTTGTTCAACTAATTAGCTAAAAATTACGAGTCAAATAGTTTGACATCAATGTGCCATCTTTCACAGATCATTGTCATGTTGGAATCTCTACTGTCATCTAGGCTTCAGTTCATTTTGCAGCTTTGTGAAAATTAAACACACCGTCAAGAGCTCCTACGTCAAGTCTTCAAAATCCAGCAAATAAACGACATTTAGTTTGAGTGTTAGTACAGGATTTTTCGCCTTTTTTTGTTGAAGATTTTTGTCAAACATTTGCACGATAATCGTTTCGGAAGAAGTTATTCACAAAGCTCATTTCGATATGATGCACTTATGTTAAAGAAAATGTATTAATAAGTCGTGATGGATTAGCCATCATTTGATAACAGCCTTTTGTTGCAAAGTCCGAGTCAGTTGTCGCCAAAAAATTCTTCTTCTTCTCTTAAGCTTTCAAGCCCGACAGCCGTAAATCTACATCTTTTATAATGACATATAGTCTTTTGGACACAACTTCCGACCACTTAAGTTTAACGAGCCCCCCTCCCCAGTCACCCCTCAATTCGCCCAATTCTTTTTCGAAATTCACGCAATCCCGATTTTCCGAAATCGGGGAATGTTTCAAGCAAATCAGAGAAATCGGGAAATATTGTGCAATTCACGCATCGAAAATACTTTTCATGCATCACGCATCGCAAATTTATTCACGCATTCACGCAATCACGCAATCCTCTTTAACCACTACTGCTTTTGTAATTGAGAAAAAGAACTTTTGGTCCACGAACTCACTCTTCAACTTTCCAGTTCTCCATTAGTTATACGAATCTTCGACCTGTAGTACATATATCACATATCAAATAGAGCGAAATCGTTGACTTAGCTGGATTTGTGAGATTTCTGCACATGTGGTGTTACCAATCTGAAGTTAGAATGTTAAAGGGATTTGATCAATTTCAATTGTGTATAAACTCCTTAGTCACTATGTTTAGTGGACCCCGGCTCCGGACCCCGGCTCACTTTCACAATACAAATACAAATACATTTTCTTTTTATATTAAGAACAAGTTTAAAAGAACAAGGCTGAAAAATAAGAACAATTTAAGAAAGAGTCTCGATAACTAACAAGTCAGGGCAAACAGCTTCAAAAACATCAATAAAATAATAAAACGGAAGGTAAAAGGAGGTAACACATAAGAATAAGAACAGCCAAATCTCAAATGAAATTCAATAGTTCTTATGAAAGAGTTTAACATTAAAACGGATGAAGCGAAGAACCAACTTTGACCAGTAAGGTTCCTGTAAACCTGTAAACCAACCTATATATGGAGAATCTTGAAGTCAAAAAAGACAAAACCTAATAGTCCCGGAAATTCAACAGTAATAACATGAACTGACGTAAAACTGCATATAGTTTCTTTCACTTGTAAACATTTTAAAAGCTCTCTACTGTTCGATGCTTGATCTCTTTTTAATTCGAATCAAACTTCGCTTCGCTTTAAAACAGAGAATGAACTAAAGTCAAACAGGGAAACCGTATTGATGATATTCGCTTGGCTTTAAAGCTCGACTGAATAACATCCGATTTTCCCTCGTCGTATATTTGTTTAATATTCGACAGTGGCATTAAGCCTACCGTTGGATGATAAGATAACATAACAGGGAACTAAAGCCATTTTAGTCAGCTCTTGGCCTATCTGCACAACACTAACGCCGTTTCATCAAATGCAAAGTTCAACAATTCACATCAGCCTACCCAGCAAGCAAAAATCATACCAGCTATTTTGCAAAAATGTGGACGTTATGATTGAAGAGTTTCTTTTTAAAACTCTATTGCTTGCAGAATTTATTTATTTTACTCTCTCAGGACATTTTGATAGGATCATCATTTAATCATCATAGAATCTTAATGAGACTTGGAAGGATAATAAAGCCATACAACAAGACTAAGTCAACATCAATCATTAGTTCCCCCATCAATTATTTGTTTTCTTTGAGATGCAAATCCGCACAAGCCAAATGGAACGATCTACTCTAAACTAAGTCCATCATAAGGCGAGAGAGATAAGACCCACTGTCTCCATATTTCAGTCATATCAACTAGTCGTTATATGAACGATTGACGTCAACGCTGGTAAACGACACTGATCTGTACCTAAATCCACTGGATCGGGCTTCTCACTGTTCTGAATATGAAGTCGGTTTTACAGCGAGTCAGTCATGTTGTTAATACCACTTTTGTCAGAGGAAACCCTGAAGCAATTGGAAGCAGCATGGAGGATATTCACCGCAACGTGATCACACTTTTTCACGGGAATACATAAAGGAGATAGTCTGTCCAGTGTATTATAGAGGTCAACAGTAGTAAATGAATATAACAGTCAACCTTTCATTGAGAAAGCTCCACTACCAGGATACGAGCAAGATATTCGTGTTTTCGAAAGTTATTTAGTTATTTACTATACATAATCGGTAGAAATCAAAACGAACCCCTGTCACAACAAGGCCTTTTTCATAGCAGTTAAACAAACAAAGAAGCCACCCCAATGAAAATATGATGACGAAACAAAAGACTTTCAAGACCTTGTCGGAAAAGACATTACCATTTAAACCACCCCACAGTGAGTTTGACCCACAGTGAGTTTGAAAGTTTTCATTTTCACCCATTGAAATTTTGAAATCTACTTGGGCACAGAGACGTGTTGAAATCCACTTTAGCACAGAGATGTGTTGAAATCCACTTTAGCACAGAGATGGCTCGAATCGTGCCGATGGACTACCCCATGTCAAAACATCAAACAAATAAATTGCGTGAATGTTATCACGGAAAATAAAATAAAAATAAAACTCCTCTCGATGACCTAAAGAAAACCTTATATTGAGGATATGAAATACGTCATTTTTCAAATAAACATATGAAATCCTGATGAAATGCATCTATTGCACAGTTGGCTTGAGATAAGACTATTTCGTTTACAAGATGCACGTACTTTGTATAATTTTATCAATTCAGATGATCTCTTCTTCATTTGTTAGCAAGGATTTTAATAATTTGTAAATTGGTACTAACAAGTTGATGACGTACTTTTCCTTGATAACATTCACGCAATTTGTTTGTTTGACCTTTTGCATGGGGTTAGTCCATCGGCAGGATTTGAGCCATCTGTGACGGTTGGACTGAAAGTTTTAGAAGACTCTTTTTAAAATTTTAAAGAAGAAGATCTGCATGCAACATTTAATGAACAAAACGAATATCAAATATTTATTCATAAAAATTGATAATTAACAATAACAATAGTAATAATAACTGACATTTTAAATGGCTGGCCATGGAATAATATCAAAACATTTAGACAGTTAAGCCACTAAATAAAATTTTAGTTTTTAAAATGAAGAGATTTAGTTTGCTTCATTGTGCTTCTCCAGAAAAAGTCCGTATCCCCCCTGTTCGCTGTTGAGGATATATGATATCCTAGAATATCCAGGTGGTAAGAATCTGAAGACCAAGTATATCCAAAGAGGGTTCGAAATTTTCGGCACGATATCCGGGGGGTTGGTGTTAAGAAAAATCGACATCTTCAACAGTGAAGGGAATATGGATTTTTTTCTGGAAAAGCCCATTGAAGGGTTAAACCTTTATTTTATCTCTAGATCTAGCTGCGTTTAACTCACTACTAAAAGATATACATATAATGAAATCAGAATCAAACGAGGCTGGTTTGTATGAAGAGGGGAGGGGGGCTACAAAGGAGAAAGCCAAAAAGATTTTAACGTGTAACTCGTTGCTTTTGTCCAAAGCAAGCATTGTAAGTATAACACAAAAAATGTCCAATCTTCGAATCCCCCCAACAAATATCGCCAAACATGATGCAAACACGCATCCCTTTCTATTGCATACTATGATGCACTTTCTCATCCTAATCTCGTTATCATTTTATACAAACAAAAAAGTACAGCGAAGCAGCATCGAATTAAAATAGACCGCGTGTCTAATCTCATATGTAAACAGTCATCCAATCGTATGTATTGAAATAGTTGTTCGATGACTGGTCATCCAAAACATACTGGAGTGTCAACAAGAGAAACGGATACTTATAACCCTCTCCTTCTTCACATGTTCACATTCAACAGTAAGCACGGAATGTTCTTTTAACGTCCAAACAGCATTGTTACAAGCGACAGAACGTTATTTAGCGCACAATGTTGGAGTACCGTTGTCGCACAATGTTGGAATAACGTTGTCGCACAACGTTGGAGTAACATTGTCGCACAATGTTGGAATAACGTTGTCGCACAATGTTGGAATAAAGTTGTCGCACAATGTTGGAATAACGCCGTTGAGTATAGTCGAATCAGATTTTTTATTTTGTAACGTAAAATAAATTTTTGTAAAGGCAAATAAACCCTTTGGGAATATTTTGGTTGTTCTTTTTGATATTACAAAGTGATTAAAAAGCTTTCTAGCGGCTGCGCAGGGTGGTACAGCATCGGAATTTAAGGTTTTTGGTTACCTGATGTGTTTGGTCACCTGGGGGTAATTACTGTCTCACCCAGCGCTCTACCGCTGCATTGTTAGTGAGAAGGTGGTTAACTATGGCCGGTTAACTCATTTGGTAGAGCGCTCGCATCACAATAGAAAGGTTGTAGGTTCGATCCCAGCCATCGTCCACTCAACGAATGAGTAGTACAAAACAGGTGAACTGTGCGGTAAATCACTGGCGATCTGACAGCAGGTGTGGCGCTCCGTCTCAGTCTAAACCAACCCAGAAGTCTAGAGCTAGTGAAAGAGGGGTGCACTCCACTGTACGACCGCTACCGACACCTAGGCTCCCCGATACTTATTAGTAAGAAGTAAGTCCGGTGTAAAATTCAATAAGAATAATTTGAGCCATACATTATAAAAAATGTAATCAAATCATCAAGAAGCAAACAAGGATGAACAAAAGAATTCGTTTGAATACCTTACGCATCACATAAACAAACAAAAGAGTCAGAGTGCAAAAAGTATTGATTAACCCTAACCCTAACCCGTTTTTTATGACTAAAATTATCCTAATTATTTTGGTTATTAAGCATTACATTACAAAAAAAAATAAGGATACTTCAGTCGTTGAAGAAAGGTTGGAAGTAATACAAAATTAGTCATCCTGTTTCCCAATCACACACTTGATACTTCAAGAAGGTAAGGAGGTTAAGCAAAATAGAACACACAATAAAAACATTAAAATAGGCTATTTTTGCGGATCAAATTCTACTTATGATAGGCTTCTTCAGAAAAGTAAACTTTCTTGTGGCATCAATGTGCAATGTGCAATCTGCCTCTTGATATTAGTTTAGTTTTTGCAGAATGTTCTCTTTTTGAAAGTGCCTCTTCACTGAGAAAAACACTTAAACTGACCCTACGTTGACGTCAATGAAATCAAGTGTTCAAAGTTATCAAAAAAATATTTCATGATGAAGCTTTTGAGAATCTTTATGTCGTGAAAATCTTATTTCAATATCTCGAAAGATTTTTGAGCTAACATCCCAATGAAATGCATTTTAGCCTACTTTTCTTCTTAAATATAAAGCCACTGACTTTCATTTTAATGGCACAACTTGTGAACTATACTGCCAGTAAGCCATGCAACTTATCAGTCCATAATCATCCAAAAATTATAGCAAGAGAAACAACACATTTTGGTCTGCAGACCAATGTTACCGAATGATGTTAAAAGTCTCTATCAAGAAAGTTGAGCTAAAGTTTAAAGCAATATAAAATAACGAAGAGTTTGATATAAAAAACCCTTTAAGAGAAAATTCTCTTCCCTGTAAAACAAACCCAACAAAACGTCAAAACAACGTCGTTTCAACGTCGTCCAAATAACGCTCTGACGTTAGAACATCGGCGTTTGGACGTTAAAACAATGTCCCGTGATTGCTAGGAAAAGGAGCCCTTAAATAGCTTTACGTTTGAAATTTTCATTAGTTAAAACTGCAAAACAAGTTTTATTGAAAACCTTAACCACACTCTGCACCAAATGAGCTTTACCAGTTGAAGCCTTCATTACATCGTCAGAGCTCTCATAGTACATATCTCTCATATCTATGGAAATAACCTTATCGAGATTAAGAACACGAAGAAAAACGGTACACAGCTGCAAATCGGGACACATTGTGTAATAAATCTCTTAATCAGTCTTCTCTACCGAGAATGTTCCGGATAAAAAGGGAGATAAATAATTATCGGTCGAAATTCGCCTTAAGTTTCATTTTCGATGATTAGTTGTGTTACGCATGTCACAAAGTTGACACAAAAATATCATACTACGCATGCTCAAGATTTTTATTCATGATGGTGATTGGCTTACGGAAAGTTACGATATCTGGTGAATACAATGGTTTCAAGTTAATTGGAAAAACTCGTAACAGAAATACACCTTGAGAACTAGTCGGAAATATACGTATTTTATTCTATGGCTTATCTACCTCCCCCCTGTACAATATGTATATAGTACATTATAAGAAGTGGCTTTCTCTAATAGACAGAAAACTAATTTTATGCTAAGGCGGCTAGACCTAGTTAAAAAGCGTTTTCGTTGATGCTTTAGACGGGAGGGAACAACATGGTTGATGCCATAAAATACCATAAAATACCCTGCCTTTTCTATTTTCAACTTGAAATCTCGATTTTTGGCCTGAGTTGACGGAAATAAAATGCGCACTCAGTTGCAACACAAAAGATTTCGAAATTTGGTCTTTTGGAAGAGATGATTTTGACCTTGAAAGTCAAAAGAATGCCCAAATTTGCCAAAAATTCATTTTTTTTGAGATTTTAAGCGTTTTTTGGTCATATTTTGACATTGAGTGAACGAAAATACAAAAACCTTGAAAAAAGATTGATTTGAAGCCGCACCACTGGGCAGTTCGCTGTCAAGTCAGTCTTTGTTAAAAAGGAACACCCTCCGCCACGCGAAGGCCCCGAAGGGGCCCAAAAAGAAAGAAGAGACTCTCAGCTATCCAACGAGCTATAAACCAACCTCTAATTCCTTGGTTCAGGAGATATTGACGTTTAAAGTTTGTCCTAGCTCATTCTAACAAAAAAGTACCCAATAAAAGGGCTCGGCACGGAAAGGGTTAAGGACAGGATGCCCTAAAAATCACTCATCAAAAAAGTGGAAGTGAAAAGAAACAAAAAACCACAAATTTAGAAATAATAAGGGTTTAGGAATGGATGTTCTCTTATCACTGGAAACCATGATTTTCAATCACACAACTCAATCTCTTAAAAGCCATAGTGTAAATAGGGTACTAACACGCAACTCAATCTCTTGAAAGCCATAGTGTAAATAGGGTACTAAAATACAAAACATCTCTTGAAAGTCATAGTGTATAGGGTACACAGAAGAGCAAGAGAAGGAATATGATGCTAGACCCTTATAATTGGCCCAGCGTTAGCGTACGGGCCTTTCATTAGCACGGTGCCCGTGTCTGTGTGTGTGTAACCCATCTTACTCGCCTAAGTCCTTAATTTTATAGCCGTAAATTTTACAGGCTAAGTGTTATCTCCGTCACGTTTATCTCCTTTAGTACGTACTTTGCGGCTTTTGGCTGGATCAGGAATAATCGGCTAAATGTTACCTCCGTACTACTTTGCGGCTTTTGGCTGGCTCAGGAATAATCGGCTAAATGTTACCTCCATTATGTTTAGCTCCTTTAGTATGCAGGTATTTTCCGACTTTCAGCTAGGTCAGGAATGGATATTTTCATTTGGAGCTTTTACTCTGACAGTTTATGCGGACTCTTATCTATTTGAATTTAGTTGGTTGGCTTATTGATCTTGCTTATACATTACAAAGTTGAAAATTTATTGTGG
>JAUJPO010047929.1:0-16004 GCA_032270745.1 Tiaropsis multicirrata
TTTATGTCAGGGTACAGAGATAGAACAAGGCTTTTTTCATCGTTCATCATCCAGCTTCGCTATTACATATTCCTGCTCCAAGCAATGGTTAAAATTTCGCCATTATTACGTCTAAATAGTACTAAAATCGTCAAAGCCTTTACCCGTAGTTAATCCTGAGGCAGCTCCTATTAATTAAATTAATTATGTTTCATTATTTTCAATATATATATATATAATCTAAAGTAGGAAAATGAAAAGCATATATTCTTGTAATCCCGATACAGGTTGATCAAGCTGGACCAAGCTTATCGCGGGAATTATATATGACACACTCTGAAGACAGTAAAAAGGTATTTGATTACTTTATTTTTTCCTAGAAAATTTCAGCTATTTAATTATCTATTAGCTGGCCCATTAAACACGGAACGTCAGCTTAGGGCTTCCAAACAATCTCTTTCTAACGTCAAAAAACGTCACATTGACGTCAAAATAACCTCCTCGTGTTTACTGCAGGGAAATGATAATCAGAAGGAAATTCATAATTTCTTGTTTTAACTTCGAAAGAACGTTGTTCGAACGTCAGAACATTATGTGGACGTTGAAAGAATGTTGTAAAAACGTATATATGTATTATATATATGTGCTGGGTTAGCGTGTTAAAATAATTGATTGAGAAACTCCTATACTTTATTAGACCATTGATGGATACCGACAATACTTAGAAGATGTGGCCGCACTTTTGGGTTGTAAAAATGTTGCCAAACTTGCAAATCAAACCATCGAATTTGAACGACAATTAGCTACTGTAAGTACATCTCCTTCACCTCTAGGTAAATCACTGATGATACATAAACAACTTTTGACTTCCCACATCAGACGTGGTTAGCGACGTTACCTATTGCGTCGATGGAATTTTTTTCCCATTTCTCGGTTTTGAATGACATCATATTGGAATCGATATAATTGGTATTGGGTTTTATTAAAGGTATAAAACAACCCTGGAATTAACAAATTTTGATGAATTTCAGTCACTTTCTGCCCCTAGTTACCTAGTTCAGTGTCTCAACACTCAAATAGAAATACCATCTCTCTCTTTGTGAAATAGTTTTCTACAACATTGAAAAAGTTGGTGTGAATTATATATGTTATAGTACAATTGGATGGGCATTTTCCTAATGGGGATGAAATCCATGCTTATTCTTCATCAACCAAAGGTTGTAGGTACTAAATTTAGGTCACATCAGTTTCTGTGATATAGGGATGTATAATAGACACTCTTTCATTTCTAACTTTGCCACATGTTTAGATCTCAGTACCAGACGATATCAAACAAAAATCATGGTTTAACAAGATCAAACTGAAGGAATTGATGAAGGAAGCTTCAGATGTAAGAACTGATGTAGATCAATTTGATCATGCTATTTAGCTTCTCTAAAAAGAAATGTATTTATTGCATTGCATGGTACAGAACGTTGTTTCAACGTCTAAAAATGTTGTTTCAACGTCTAAAAATGTTGTTTCAACGTCTAAAAATGTTGTTTCAACGTCTAAAAATGTTTTATTAGGACGTTGGAACAAGTTGAATAACGTTGTGTGTCTGCTGAGAGGTCAAAAGAATACAAGAGTTTTATATATAGCTTCTTTATACTGGGGCACTCAATCTCAAAACTACCAAAAATTAGGTTTCAAAATCGGACCCTTACATGTGCAATCCAAATAAATTTGCTGAAAAACGACTAGCAAATATTTTTTAAATTTTCATAAATTTCTTACCCTTACAAAGTACCTGGGCTTTGTCAGAACCTTGAAAAACAAATTGCATTATTTTGTCATTGAATTTTTGGTGATTTGACGATTTCATTTCAATTTCTTTGCAGTATGACTGGATGTCACATATCAATTATGTTTTTCAAGGACATAAAAAGAAAGTCAACATGAATTCATACATTGTTGTTCCTGCAATGCCATACCTCAAGAAGATGATGACCATTATCAAACATACCAAAAAGGAGTAAGTCTTTTCGGATCAGCTGCAGTAAGCGTGGTCAATGGCTGTAAAGTATACTTGTATAAGTCACAAGTAAAGTTTATACCCAACACAAATATAGTTTGTAGCCAAGAAACAAGTATACACTTTACACCCAGTGACCACGCTATGCACTGTTCCGTATTTTCTTAAAACCGGAATACTGACTTTAGAGTGTGAGCAATCGTGGACAAAATGTCTGTAACTTTAGGTTGATATAAATAAGGTTAATTGCAACCATATGCCCTGGGGAAGGGGGGGTCGGTTCGAGTCTGTTTTTGGTGATCTTATCAACTTTGAAAAGTCTATTCATTTGTCCACATTTGTCCAAGGTTGTATCAACTTAAATATGACCGGAACTCCGTGTGTTTACTGTTCATTCATGTTCACTCGGGTGAAAAAGATGCAATAATTTGGGAAATTATATATTTATTCAGTTCTGGTGTTTTTATTGGGGATACAGTATATCAAAACTTCTAATCTTTTTAAATGGAGAGGGAATGGGCCTTGTTGACAGTGGATATGGTTTCCTATGTTATTTCTTTCGAATAGATACGGTTTATTTGGATAGGGGTTTCTCCACCGGTTTGTGATATGGGTGTGTGTAGTCGACGGAAGAAATATAGAAGTCATCGAATTTTTGTTTGATTTTTTTGTTCATCATTTTTTTTCTAGAGTGTTGTCGACATACATTGTTTGGAGTATAATTCAAGACGAGATTCCATATTTATCCAAAAAGTTTCTCGACGTTCGTAAGAAATACAAAGAACACGTTCTTGGAACTCACGGGCTTCGTGCACGATGGAAGACTTGTGTTGCTTACACCAACGAGTACCTTGGTGAAGGCCTTGCTGAACCATACGTTGATGCACATTTTCCAAAATCAAAGAAAACCTATGTGAGCCAAAGTCTAACATGATATTCCTTATGTAATCTCGTATACGGAAACAACCTAAAAATCCGGGTTACTAATGTTTTAAGAACAGAACTAGTGGAAAACATCCGGCTTTTTGGTAAATGTTTCCGTAGAAAAGGTTATTAATTTTTAAAAACATGAAATAACTTTTCCAGTGTTATCCATACGTCCATTAACCCAAGTCGTACCCAGAGCTTGATTCTCACTTTTTGATAATATACGTCACGTTTATCATTCGTTTATACGCTCCTCTATCTGTGTATTGTCTGTTTGGTCGTAATTTCTCCGTAAAAGATATACGCGAAGTGTGATGCGCTCGGGTTGCGCGTCAAGTACTTCGTCGTACTTAGTTTGAAAAATCGCCAACTAGAAAGTGCGAATAAGAACAGCAACTCTCTACGGAAATGAATTTTCAATTCTCCGTTATCGGGTCTGTATAGCGCTACGAATCGTTTTGAAACGTTATCAAAATGTCATAAAAATATAGAAGAGGACAGGGGATGAGAAGTTTGTTGACAATTAACTGATCACCTTCTCTTTTGCAGCAATTTAGATTGAGAACATTATCACAAACATTAGATCTGCATTCAGCAATTTAGATTGAGAACATGATCAACAACATTATCTTTATTTCAACAATTTAGATTGAGAACATGATCAACAACATTCGATCTGCATTCATTGCCAACGTTCACACTCTTTCGTGGATGGATAAAAAAACACAGGATAGAGTTGAGGACAAGGTCAGTTCAATGGTTTAGCACCTGCTGTATTCACGTCTGCACTTGATATGTCAGGAAATTTTATTGGATGAAAACGAGAATCCTTTTGATCAATTTTGGTAGCTTGACAGGGTTTGTAAAAAGGGATTTTGTTGAATATGTGAACGCCAAGCCATTGCACAAAAAAACACCATATTGTCTCACACGCGCTGTAGGCAGGGGCCCAACGCGGGCGATTTTGGATTTATTTTCCCAATGAAAAGAGGCTCACATCTTGCGGTATAGGCGAGGTCCTTTGAAGGGATTAGCTCCCGAGAATTTTGTTTCTTAATTATTTTACAACTGTTTTAGCTTACTTATTTCTTTTAGGCTTCAGCTATGATTGATCGAGTTGGATATCCATCGTATCTGAGAAATAACACACGTTTCAAAGTCAAATATGGAAAGGTAAGATATACAACTTTTAAAGAGGAAAATTTCGTTGTATTTTCTTCTCCCTTCTACATTTAGTAGAATAACTAAAATAACTTTAGCATTCGGAATATTTCTCGTGGAGGGTACTTAGCCAAAAAAAAAGGTTACACCAGGATACGCTGGTCAGGCTACCTGTTGCGGTTTTCGTGATACCCTCCTTTTTTGAAAATTAGAGAAAAATATGGAAATTTTGGAATTTAAATCTTATTCAGGATCACTTTCTCACAATTTTTGGCAAACTGCTCCCCCCCGAGTTATTTTTCTTGAGTGAGGTGCTTGAGAGTGTATTGAATATCAATATTTTAAGACTTGCTTCATATTTTTATGAATTATATCTTCAGCTGGAAATCAACGACAAAGAGTTCTTCATGAATCGGCTCAACATCATCAAGTTTGCTCATCAAAGAATGTTGAATAAAATCAACGAAAAAGTTGACAAACAAGAGTAAGAAGAGTCATTTTGTTTTCTCTTTACCCTTCTATCCAAAACTTAACTTGTAAGTTTTCACCAGTTGTATAACATAAACGAAGCCACTACTTAACTCTAGATGCTGATACCCATATATGACCTCTCCGGGATTTTTCTTTCTTTTGCTTAAACCAACGGGCAAAGACAATTGGTATCAGGTAAAGCATGACTTATCTTTTTAAAAGTGACTAAAATTTTGTCCGCCGAGGTTTTAGGCTATTTATTCGGACAAAAATGACTAAAAAGTTCGGAAGTGACTAAAATTCTGTCTGACTAAGTTTTGTCCGATAATTTGCCTAAAATGTAATTAGTTTGAAGTCAAGATTTTGAAGTTTATTATTGTTTTTCATTTTTTCAAGGTGGTCTATGGATCCACAAACAGTGAACGCTTTGTATAACTTCAACATCAACGGAATGAGTAAGTAGATAACCAACCGTATTGAATGACGTATATATGTACCATTTTGGTAATATGTTTCATTTACGCATGCGCTGATAGTTGTGAAATGTTTTCAACTTACCCAGTAGGCATGCAACATTGTTTCAACATCCAAACAACGTTGTTTCAACGTCAAAACGTTATTCGAACGTCGAAACAATGTTGAAATAACGTCATATGTGTTCTGGGTACGGTCATTATTTATTGTGTAAATTTTGTGTAAGTTCTAAACAATAATAACAACAACAACATTTTTTCATGTTTTTATTGGATTTTTTAAAAGTTTTTCAAAAATTATAATTTTAGTTATCCCTGCTGGAATCCTTCAACCACCTTTCTTACATGGAGACCAAGGCCTTTCTGCGTAAGTAGATTTTAGTTGAGTTTTTTTGTCAGTAAGGACAAGGACTTGGTAAGGATAAAAAATAACCCAAATATCTATTCATTTTATCCGAATTCCCTGCACTGTACTGTGTGAGGGTCCAATTTTTAAAGCTAAATTTTAGTGCGAACGTACGGTAGTTTTGAGATCTCCACAAAAACTTGTGAATTTTTTTCAATATGGTTCAAAGTTTTAAAGATTGTCTTGGAAAACTGGAGATTTTTAATTGTACTGTTTATTGTTTTAAGTGCTATGGCGTATGGTGCGATTGGAGCAATCTTGGGTCATGAAATGTCTCATGGCTTCGACAATACCGGTCGACAGTTCGATAAATTTGGTGAAATGAACGACTGGTGGACAAAATCATCCAAAGAGAAATTCAACAAACGAACCAAATGTATGGTAGATCAATATAACAAATACGAAGTAGCTAATGGGCACCATGTAAGTGAAGCTTTAACTTTTATAACAAGTGCGAAGTAGCTAATTGAGCATCATGTAAGCGAGGCTTTAACTTTGGACACCCCTGTCTCAGTACCCTGGTTGAGAACCCCACCAGCGTCCTGGAGAGCGATTCTTTGTCCACGAGGACACCATGAACCATAGGTTTTGGGAACTGTCCTGCTAGGGTAACTTGTAAATCGTCTCTTTTCTCTTGCACAAAAGTAAATTTTTATTCCGTTGCCTATTTTAAACATGGTTCAAATTAGGGAAAGATTTTAATAATGGAAATTCGAATAAGAGTGAAAATATTTTTTTTGAAAAGATGTCAAGAAATTGTTAATCTAATAATATATTGTTTCTCCCTCTTCTCTTTTCAAAAAGGTGAACGGAAAGTTGACGCTTGGAGAAAATATTGCCGATAACGGTGGCTTTAAAACATCGCTCAGGGTGAGTTACTTTCGTTGCCTGAAATGACACCCCCTTCCAAGCAGGCACGGAACGTTGATTCGACGTCAAAACAACCGCGTCTGATGGGTTTGTCAGTAGAAACAAACCGTTAACTCTTCGAAGATAGGGATACTTTTTCTAGTTCAGCCAGTCAACTCAAGGATAGCCAATTTGTTGGTAATAACGAATAATCTTAACATAATCCTTAAAAAAGGTTCCAGCAAATTTGATTGGTAAAAAAATATTTTAACAACAATTCTATCCACCCACAGGCATACTATGATTGGTTGAAGAAAAACGAAGAAAAAGAACGAACTTTCGATGGTTTGATATATAATAACCATCAACTTTTCCATATTGCTTTTGGACAGGTGAGTTAGATCATTGGATTCCTAATGTAACCTATAGCATCTGCCCTCAAGTCCAAAACATTCTGGTTCAAAGCCTAATGTAATCTATAGCCTCTGCCAAGTCCAAAATGTTCTGGTTTAAAGACTTGTCGATTGCTATATAGGACCTTGAACCTTTCTCATTGATATAAAGCAGAACATTCAAAATATTCTTATAATATTCTTATAACCCGGAACGTTGTTCTAATTAGGTCAGAACTTTATTTGGACCTTGAAAAAAAAGGTAATGTATCTGTATCTAACTCTTTTGCGGTCTCATGGTGCTCAAAACTGAAAGTCTTTGATTAGAGAGTGCCAAATACATCAATTTTGGATTCGTTGGAAAGACATTTTTAATTATAATTAAAAATTAACGGCTAAACTCGTTTCTGAATGCACGCTTTCTCCCATCAGATACAAAACGTTAATCCAACATTGTTTCAACGTCCAAATAACATTCTTAAATTGCGAAAGAGAAAATTACCCATCTACCATCGTCGCATTACATTCTCATTTGCATTACTTTCAATAGGCGTATTGTAGTATCAGCCGACCGAATGAAGAATACTTAGCTACTTTAAACGATCGACACACAGAAGAAAGATTCAGGTACACTATATATTCAACTTACTTTTAAATTTCAAAGTATTAAGCTGAATAGACCAAACCACCGTAGATTTTCGATACGAGTTCACCCTTAGATAATACAGTGGTTTTGAAACATTGAAAATCCAAACTTTTAAGACTAGTAGCATAAGAGATCATAAAGCTCTTTTCATACGCTTTATAAATCCGGTTTATATGCTTTTAAATGAGGTAGTCTCGAACCTTAGTCAAGGGTCTGTGGTACGGGTAAAACTATAACCTTTGCCGACGCAAATGTGCCCCTCACAACGTTAAAGTCTAGATGAAAAAGGATTTTCACCGAAAACTGTTGTTAAGTTGAAATCCTGATGACGTAAGAATAAAATATCCTCCGACAGAGGCGATACAGAAGGTACTCAGAGCTTTTGACGGAGAGTGTTGACTTCCATACAAGGAATATGAGCAAAAGCAACACTCTCCATCAAAAACTTTTCAGAACCTTCTGTATCCGCCGCCACTGTTTGGATTTTAATTTTAACAATTTTAATCCCAGTAGAATATAGTGAAAACTAGGACCTTGAATAGAAGTTGAATTTTAAACTTTCTCCAAATGAAGTTGTAAGTCAAAGTTTTCAATAAAATATTTTTGCAAGTCACTCAAAGCTTTCAAAAGAATCTTTTTCTTTCGTCAATAGAGTCATCGGAACACTATCTAATTCTGAAGAATTCGCCAAAGCTTTCAACTGTAAGAAAGGATCACGTATGAATCCAGTGAAAAAATGCTCAGTGTGGGTCAACGAAGCCAAAGTCAAAACACAAAAGACGAAAAATAAAGAAGATGGAAAAATTTGAAAGCGTCTTCAATTCAACCAATCATTAAAAAGTAGAATCTTTGAATTTCTCAAAGCAAGAGAAAGCTGGTACCACAAGCACAACGGTCGCAGTGAAAGAAACATGAAACTTCGCCGCTTCACTTTTATTTATACCGAGACGCCTTTATCGAGCTTTCATCGGGAATCGAAAAACGACGGTAAAAGTCGAGACATTTTTGTTGCTTTAAAGCAGGAAAAAATATTTAGATGACTTTGGATGTATCAATCCTCAGTGTACTGAGATATTGAAGTAGTTAGTATTTGAAAACATTTGGTGCAACGAGATCAAAATATCACACTCAAAATTGTATTTTGACACTAGAATGAACTGTTGGATATATCATCAGAACTTATATAGAAATATTTTTGTACTTTGCAATTTTAGTAATTTTGTTATAAATATTTTAGAGAAAACACGTAGGAAAAAAATACGCATATTCATCATGGGTATCTGTCATCTTCAATAATTGCGCAATATTGTTGTCCTTTTTATCTCAATTTTTACAATATTCTTTCTACTAAAATTGCCTCAAGCCGTGGCACAAAATTTTTCTTATTCTAATACAACGACATATACAGAAGGTTCTCAAAAGATGTTATGGAGGGTGCTGCTTTTGCTCGTATTTCTTATATGGAAGTCAACACTCTTCATCAGAAACTTTCAGTACCTTCTGTATCCACCCCTGAAATTAGAAAGAATTCAAGAGAAAGATTTACTTTATTTTGATTTATTTACGGAAAGAACAATTTTAAAAATGCGAAAAAATAAAAAATATTTATAATACATTATATTATCTTGCTTGATTGAAAAAGAAATCAATTGAAATCACTCCAGTTTTATTGAGATAGATTGATAGGTGGTTGTATGAACACAGAACAAAAGATATCGACGGTTTGTTTCCGTAGAGCGGGTCTGTTCCCATTAGCAATTCCTAGTTTTCAATTTTCATAAACAAGCGTGGCGAAGTGTTCATTTCCGTAGAGGGTCTGTATTCCCAACCCGAAAGACTGTCATATGGTTGCGAAAATGTACTAAAAAAAGCCTCTCCCGAAACTAAAACCAAATAAACAAAGCGGTGATTAAAAAGAAATAGTTAAGACTAAGAATGATCACCTACTTTCGAAATATAAGACGGCAAAAACTTTTCCAAACGTTGAAATGAGCTGAATTTGAAATGACATCGGTAACATGCTACCACTTATCCGTCCTGTACCCAGAAAACACCTCAACAACGTTGACCTCGCGTTTATCGCTCGTTAGTATATTCTGTGCATATTGTCTGTTTTACTGTAAACCTAAAAAGTAGTCTCTGGGGAGAAGTTTAGAAAAATTTATTTTTCTGCTGCTACCTTAATTTCCCATAAGATAATTCACCCGCGCACTTCACCACACTTTTTTACGCTAAATTTGAAAATTTTCAAACTACAAATTGCGAATGGGAATACAGATTCTCTACGGAAATGAACGTTTGAATTTCGTTCTGTTAACAACGGGTGTCTGTGTACAACACACGACCACCCACCAAGCTGTCTCAATAAAATTGGAGTAATTTAATTTAAATTGATTTCTTTTTCAATCAAGGAAGATTTGAAAATAATTGAATACCGCGTAAACAAAAATATTTAACGTTTAGGAAAACCTAGCGAGGGAGATAATCAGAATCATTAAAATCTTTAATTGATTTCTTCCCAAATCTGTTATCGTAAACTAAAATATTTAACGCTTAGGAAAACCAAAGGAGAGACCTAATCAGAATCTTTAATTGATTTCTTCCCAAATCTGATATCTTTTTTAAACAGTTGACCCTTTGACCCTTCTGAATAGTCACTATAAAAAGGACGAAAAACTGAATGTAAAATCACTCCAGCTGATAGCAAAGTAACCAACCTACTGTTACATGAACAACAAATAATAATATTCGAAAGTAAATATTCAAGATCATGAAAGACGTCGTCATCTACACCTTCGTTGCAGTTTTAGTTGCAGGTAGGGATAATAATTTTAGAATAAATGTCCTTTGTGGAAAAATTACCACTAGATGCGTTCTAGATCAGTTCGTTTGCAAACTTGTCCCTAGTCCTCTCCTTCATTTTTTATAATTTTGTAATGCAATTTGCAATGCAAATCAAAAAATATGGAGAATCTGGATACGAGATTGAGCTCGTTGCTATATTTCTTTATTGCAGAGGAGAAAGGATGAGAGACATCATCATCCCTATCCAGTATCTAATTTCAACAAATTTATGTACTTTACTTGTTGCAGTGAATTGATGCACAGCCAGTACTCAACTCATTAATTTTGAACGAATTGTTAGGATATGAACAGTAGGGAGATGAATATGCTAAAAGAATTTTGATACACTTATCCGTCATCAGTCACTTGAGTGCTGCGAAAATAAATGCAGGATCTGTTCTGCTCACTCACATAAAATAATCTTAGTTTTTGCTTAATCACAGGTTGCAGTGCAGCAGGAACAGTTTGGACGTTTCCTTGTCCAGATTTTATGTGTGAGGGAAGAAAAGTGGGAGACATCTTTGGATTGGTTGCTCATCAACGGTACTTTGTAACTTGCACAAACAGTGGTGCTGTATGCAGGAGATGTGCTGATGGATTGGTATTCAATGAGAGATTCAAAACTTGCGTTCGCGCTTTTAAACAACCAATAACAACAACAACAACCACTACAACTAACACAACAACAACATCTACAAAATCTCCTTACGGAAAAATCTGTAAGTCATAAATTTTAATTATCAAGGATATTTCGTAAGCCTTTTACAAAACTCCAATTTCACAGACCTGATCAGACTTCTAACTGGAAAATTGAACTTGAATTTAATCCCCAGAGGAAAATTAGCATGAATTTCTTTCCTATTGGCTGACTGGAAAAGGCACATCCTCCTTGAATGATTTGTTCAATAAGACATGGCTGTTTCATAAAACAATAAAAAAACTTATAACTTTTTTTAGTGATTTTCTATTGAGAAAGCATAAACTCACGACCCCTCACGATGAGAGATCATACTCAAATAAAAATAATCGATAAAAATAAATGCGCTGAAAATTCTGAAAAATTGGAATTTTGTTTTACACTTGCATATTGCATATTGTTAAAGTATAGAATAATGGATAGTAGAGAAAAAGGTGCATTAAAAAGCCTTACAATTTTATCATGTTTTAGCTAAGAAGAAAGTATGTAAGGATGCACCAAATGGCTCTTTGATCCAATTGGATAGTTTCAATCCACAATTCTTCGTTCAATGCAGCAATGGAATCGCTTTTTACCGCAAATGTGCACCTGGAACGGTCTTTAACAGGAAACTCGGCGTTTGTGGACGCCGTGGAGAAGAAAAAAAGTGGCACCACGATTAATATGATCATCATGATGTTTATACTTATGGAAAATAAAAATATTCTGAAAATCATCCCATTCAAACGACAAGTTTGATCTAAAAGTAAAATACTTTACGAATAATTGTGTTAAATTTTACGATAATAAGGCCCCAAGTATACATTAAAAAATATTCCCTCTAATGTTTTTTTTTCGCCTTTCATTATTTTCAATATATTATTATATTTTTGGGAACGTTTAATTTTTTTTTTGTATTTTTTTTAATTGTTCTTTCCGTAAATAAATCAAAATAAAGTAAATCTTTCTCTTGAATTCTTTCTAATTTCAGAGGAGGATACAGAAGGTACTGAAAGTTTCTGACGAAGAGTGTTGACTTTCATATAAGAAATACGAGCAAAAGCAGCACCCTCCATAAATGCTTTTGAGAACCTTCTGTATATGCCGTTGTATTAGAATGAGAAAAATTTTGTGCCACGGCTTGACATCTGAGGCGGCTTTAGTGGAAAAAATATTGTAAAATTGAGATATAAAGTAGAAATGGAAGAGATAAACAGGATAACAATATGGCGCAATTATTTGAAGATGAATATACGTATTTTTCTCGTAAGCGTTTTCTCCAAAATATGAAAATATCTATAACAAAATTTGTAAATCAGCCTTAACATTTTCCTTGCCCAGGTATGTGACTTGCCTTGATATAAAAGGAGTTTGCCATGCACTGTATTGTCAAGCACCTAAGCATCTTCGCCGTTGCCCTATCACTAGAATATCCCTTGTTTCAAGGTAACTGTACCCTCGTTATCACAAAACACCTGAATACGTTTACCACCCAACGCTGACCCCTAAAAGATTGCTGCTATAACTCCCTAACTATAGGGTATAATACCCTAGACGATGTTATCGTCCGTAAGAAATCTAATCGCGGGGAAATTATGTAACTGAGTAATACTGCCGGATAAGGCTGCTGAAGGAAAGATTTGCGCGGCGGTAGAGTGAGGAACATACAAGACAAGACTTCCTAAATACCCGTGACAATTTTTTTTCGCGCGGTCGCAAAATGTTCTTATTTTCTTATTTCGTTGATTAGAGATTTTGTCTTAGACGATAGAATCGTCTAATAATACCCTTGCCGCCATAGACGTCATAACGTGCTTCTCCGGCCAACGATCACAAAACCACTGCCTTTCAAAGTATCCACCGTATCCAATTGTACTAAAGGAATCCGTGTAAAACTCCATGTCACTCGCCAAGCTTAACTTCCTGACTAAAAAGAAACACTTGCCGTTTCAATTATCTAGGAAACCTAGCCACATCTGTAAATCGTGAATAATGAATGGGGAGTTATTTGTCATTGGTGAAGCAGTTTTCTATTCATATTTTTGTTCACAAGGCTTGTTTTAGCCAATCTAGAAAGGGCTATTTTCCAAAAGAATTCGTCGGCGCCAACCATGGTGACGCCTCTCCTTAGCATATAAGCTGGAGATCTCGGAAGTTAAAAAAATCCATAAAAAGAAGTCCATAAAAAAATCAATGGATTTGGAAGTTGAATATAAGAACACAGATATTGTCGTTTAAAGTTTGTCCTAGCTCATTTTAACAAAAAAAGTACCCAAAAAAAGCCTCGGCGCGGAAAGGGTTAGATATGTATCACTCTTTTAGCGTTTTTCAGACTGACCCTGATAAAAACTTAACGGGAAAACATCTGATTGGAGAAAGATCAATACAGGAGCCCCTCAAGGTTCAATTCTCGGTCCTTTATTCTTTTTAATTTATACCAACGATCTTCCCATTGATCTTTAATCATGGCGTTCTAAATCTCAGGCCTAGCAAACGTGAATTGACGTCAAAATCAAGTCGTTGCATTGTTGCGTAATGTAAAAAGTGAAAAAAGCTCGTGAATATAGCTTGTTTGCCTAGTCCGGTGTCTAGTAGACGGAGAATGGGCTAACAATAAATTAAGACTAAAATAAGATTTTGTCAATGTAATTCATTATTTAAAATAATATTTACAATTCCTAATGTAAAAACGGTCAATGAAAAATTAATCTAAAAAAAACATTAATTATTTCAAAGTTCCTTCAACTTCAAAACCTTTTGGTTCGACTCTTTTGACGAGCGTGGTGTTACTGAACGACAATAATTGTTTATAAAAATATTAGAAAGCGTTATAGCGTTTTTGTGCGATATCGTTTCGAATAGGTACGTATATGATATGGTTGTGAGAACGTCGACCAATGATTTTCGGCAAAAGTGATTGCGTACATGGTTAAACATGATATAAGAAAAACATGACCCACTGACATGTTGTATCGGTCGGAATTTTTAAACCACCGCGACCTAGCTCGTCCAGGTATTCGCAAGTATTCGAGATTTAGAACGCCATGTCTTGAATCAAATACTATCAAATACTAAGATCTTTGCGGACGACACTTCATTATTTTCTATCGTTATTAATCAGCTACAAAGCTGTGAGGAGGTGAATAGAGATCTTGCCAGAATAAACGAGTGGGCTTACCAACGGAAGATGTTTTTTTATCCTGATCCATCAAAACAAGCTATGTAAGTTTATTTTACAAGAAGACTTTTTCCAGCTAATGCTTCTTTATTATCATTTAATAACAGTGACATAACTAGCAGTGAACATCAGAAACATCTTGGTCTCACCTTAGATGCCAAACTTACCTTTGATATCCATCTCAATGAGAAGATTCAAAAGGCCAATAAGGGTATTGGTCTAATTAATAAACATCGCAGACCTAGGAAAATCACTTCTTACCTTATATAAATCTTACATTAGACCTCATTTAGATTATGGAGTTTTCATATACGACTGTCCAGGAAAGCTTTCATGTGCAGAAGCCTGAAACTATTTAATACAATACCTGTTTAGCCATCACCGGTTGTTTTCGTGGAACGTCTCGGGAAAAACTCTACTCTGAACTCGGCCTTGAAAGTCTGGCTGATCTGGCTGCACTTTTTTTCTTTCATTAATAACTTAGCTCCCATTTATTTGCGTAGCTATTTGCCAGCAAGACTTGTAGTATTGGTTAATTTGAGGGCTAGAAATCCCATCTATCCACTCAATATTCGTACTGAGCGTTTCCGCAACACTTTTTTTTATTTTGCATCTCACAGTGGAACATTCTGGATAGTCAGTTTCTAGTTTTAAGCGTGCAATTTTTGAGTTCTTAAGACCTAAACCATCTCCTGTTTTTGGAGCTCATGACAACAAAGGTGTGGTCTTTCTCAATCAACTTTGGGTTGGGTTTAATCATCTCAACGAACATAAATTCAGGCATGGTTTTCGCGACACTTTAGATCCTTTCTGCGAAATCGATCAAATTCTATCGAAAATTCTCAACATTTTCTTTTGCACTGCTCTATACATGCAAGACAATCTTTGTTCAATAATCTTATCGCTATTTATCCATTTATTATATGTATGTTATCGCTTTGTAGTATTTGTTCGTCTTTGTAAATGTGTTTTTGTAGTTATCAAGAAAAAAACTTAAGAATAACCTTAAGAAAATTTTAGGATGATTTTGACTAAAAAGTTACAACGCTTTTTAAGGTAATACACCTTTCCTATAGACTAGTAACTCTCCGTTGTATTTCGCTGCAGCTTCCGCTTGCAACACGCTCACTACATTCGCTGAAAACTGGTTTTCCAGACCTCTGGTTGCGTTTTTTTATAAGAATATTTACCGCCCGTCGGTGTCACTTTATATTAGGACATTTACCGCGTTTTGTGACTCAGGAAAAGTTGAATTACGTGAAAGGTGTATTATCGCGTGTATTAGGGTGGTTTGAACAAAATAACTCAAGTCACATATGCAGAGTATTATATTGATAAAAAATATAACAGTTATGTAAAAATATAAAACAAAGTGAAAAATAATTTTTTTGTGGATTTTTGATCATTTTTGATTGGTTGACGTATTGTTTCTTCTTTCATTTTTGATGGTTTGCTGAAAAAACAAAAAAGAAAGAAACGTTAAAAACAACACAAATCTTAACAAAAAAAGAAGGCACAGATCTTTAAAGGGAGTGTGCACTCCTTAAAGTCATACTTTGAAACAACTCCCAACAATATTCAGCGCGTGCCTATTCTCCTAACATGAAAATTTGATTGGTTATTAATGAAACAAATAAATCTGATTGGCTGATAGAATGACGACGCATGTGTTTACTTTTGTATCAATCATTTTAACACCTATTTCTCTTTATTATAAGAAACGAGAAAAATGAAGCAGATATTTTCAAGAGTGATGTCTTCAATTGGCTTCGAAAATCTCTTTATATCTCGAGAATCACTTCGAATAACGTTTTGAAATTCAGCACACAACAAAATTGATAGCATTATGTCATTTTCTTTTGAAAAAAAACGTTTGAAAATGATATCTCCCCTGCTACTGAGAAAACCCCCAAATTTTAATGAAAAGAAAGATTCCATGCAGTCAGATCAACTTCATAAAAAATAGCATTCAATCTTATTTGCCACAT
>JAUJPO010047940.1:0-16003 GCA_032270745.1 Tiaropsis multicirrata
GTAAACAACTAATATATGTAAAGTAGTGTTGACTTTTATTAGCCATTGTAGCTACCTTTGTGTCAACGGTAAATAAATAAATAAATAAATAAAATAAATAAAATAAAGATGCTAGTAGAAGCTGCAGGAGAAACAAAAAGAACAGTTTTGATTGTCTTTTGGTCATTTTCATGGCTATTATGGGACATGTTTTCCAAGGTATTTTGCTTGAAATCTGCCATTTTGGAAGTTATTTAGCTCTGCCAATGTAAGGTGTATTGAAAGCCTGGTTTACATCTCACAAAAACGGGAATAATTACAATGTAGAAAGGCCTTTATTACAAAAGCAAGAAAGGTTCATAATGGAAACCTCTAATGTTCAATTGCAAGTCAACCCACTGACAGATTTTGATAATTTTTTTGCACTTGGTCAATGTTAGGTTGCTCTTTCGAATGCAATAGCTTTTGCTTTTGGATTTTTCTCTTAACTATCAAAACTCGTGATTCAAATTCAAAAAATTCCAAAGTGGTGTCCTAATTAGGACAGTGTCCTAATCAGACGATTGTTCCAGACTGACCATACCATTGCATTATTAACAGACAAATTTTCTGGAATGGCCCCCAATAATGAGGATGTGACAAAAAAATTGAATCTTCTTTATGCAGTTGCTCTAACTTCCTGGGGGGAAACAACACACACACATTAAAAGACTGAAGAACATAATTATAAAATTTTCCTAATTATGTATCTATTCAGCCTAATCAAGCCTATGCTATATCAGTCAGGGATACCTGCAAATTTGCACATCCACGGCAATATTTCCTAATTTGCAGATAAATTAGGAGATAAAAAAACCATCCTAATTTGCAAGTAATGTGCAAATTAAGGTGTCACAAACCATAAAAGCTTTTTTTTTCAACAACCAACAGCATCCGCGCCATCTTGTCACTTGCAAAAGGTAAATAGAAAGCAAATGAGATGATCTGCCAAATTTGATTGATTTTGGTTGGCGGAAAGTAGAAATAATTGTCCAAAACCTCATTTGTTGTGCAAATTTTGAGATAATCTGTTTTTCCTGCGCAAATCTGCAACTTTTTTTCAGACCACGCACGGGCTCCCAAGGGCCCTCCACGGACCTTTCTGCGAAAAAACAATACAATCTTAGCCGGCGGTCGCTAAAACTTAGCCTGTAAATAGGATTCTGCCAGGGAAATCATTTCAAATTTCTACCAGTGTTCAAAAGCTTAATGAAGAACAGGTTTGTAAAGTTTTCAAAGTGCGGATCATACCAGTAGTTGTGAAAAACCTCTCTAAAGAACCACCTCTCCTAATTTGCACATCTCTATCTCCAAATTAGGAGATATTGCCGAGAGATGTGCTATTTTGCAGGTATCCCTGACTGAACATTGAGTGTCATTTGATCAGGAAAAAGTGGCTAGTTTCCTTATTAGGTAACTGCCAGGGTCGTACTACCATTGCATTAAATGCTAGATAAAAGAAATATACTGAAATAAAACATTGACCAGAAAATGTGTTCTTACTTAGTTCCCTACTATGATGACTATGCCAAGTTGAATATGGCAAGTATTAAAACAGACACAATTCATGGTTTCCTTCACCCTTTCTTCCGCCGGCCAGACGTCCAGCCAGTTTTAAAACCATTTTTGTCATGTGTGCACTACTTCCTCGACCATTTTTCGTCCTTCTGGAGATTTCGATAATATTACATCATTTTGAATGGCAAATATCACTGACGCTGCAGAATTGCAAAAGCACGATTGGTCAGTAAATACGTCATTCAAAAAATGTAAACATATATTTCAAAAATGGTAGCTACTTCGTTACATAATTTTTTCTGCATCTTCAGCTGATATTTTAGTCTTGCAGCTCTTCATGTCCTTCATCCAGTTATCTCCTCATCAGCAAGCTTTCTTTGTGGTAAAGTATCCTGAATTTTTGGTTCTGCATCAGTTTTACAATATTGTCTTGAGTCTGCCTAAGTGAATAACTTGATTTAAGTTTACCTACCAGCCTACAACGAACCTACGCAGTCCACAGTATTTTTTAGTATTTGAATCTTGTGCAAAAATACTTACTACCTAGCTAATGTTGATTTTCTTGTGGGTGTTTTTTTGCATGTAGCATAATGCATAAAGAATAAAAAAGCAATTTATTGATCCGCAAGTTTTAAGTAAAGTCTATGTTTAAGAAAGTGATACTGACAAAATGCAAACTTTAGCTTTAAAGCGCCATAACTCTGCACCAGATGGTCGGTGACCCTTGATTGACCCAAAGACTCCCTTTTCGACCTAATTTAAGGATTTTATCACAAATTCAGCCAGAAAACCATCTCAAAACATAATCTATAGGTGCATAGGAAGCTAAAAATCCATGGTTCCCAAAGTCCAGTTCTGTAGATGGTCCTATCTTCGCCCCCCCCCCTCCCTAAGGGGTGACGGAATTAGGGAGGATGTGACACGACACGGAGATAGGACCATCTACAGTAAAAGTTGGTATTTTGTCAATTCTATTCAATTCTGTTTTATGGAGATAATTATGCACCATTATTTAATCAAAATTTCTCCTGAACAGTTTAAATATAAAGTTTTCTATCAACTAATGAAAGATATTTTTAGGTTAGGATTTTAACCAAATTCAAGCAGGCTGATAAGGTAGCTCGCTGACTTCAACTCACTGCGCTGCTCACATGAATTATTTGTTCCGTAAAATACACATTGAATGGCCGTTGTATATCTTGTAAAAACTCCAGCTCATCTGATATTATACATGCGCATGCTTGAGCGTACCAAAATGAATGACATTATTCTATCAAAAACTTTGACATGTTTTAAAATTTTTTTTGTGTGAAATCAAGTATACAAATTTCTTTCAAACTTTAGTAAATTGTATGGAAATGTTGAACCAGATGTAAAACTAAAGTGGAAACAAAAAAACAATGATTTCTGTGCGGTTTCTTGGTCGCCAATGTCTGGTCAGAGCAAAATGCCGGTACAACAGTTCAACCTCAAGCACCCCAATCAAAAGATACGGAAACATGTTAGAACTTGGAGTTATGAAGACAGATCAATCACAATTTGCTGCTGTGCTTCAACTACAGAAGCTGTTCAATAACATTAAAAGTTATAATCCTGATCAGCAAGCCAAAAATAAAGGTATATTATTTTATATCACATTAACCAAAGATTATCAGATTCCCTTTAGAGGATGTGGGGAGGAGGTTAAATAAGATATGCTAATAATCCTATTTTTGAAAATTAATCTCATGTAACACATTTTTAGCGGGCAATTTTTTGGTTAATCCATAGAATCTTTATTGATTTTATTTAGAATTCAACCAGCCAAAAGGGTTGTATTTGCATGGTGGTGTGGGAACAGGGAAAACAATGCTCTTAGACATCTTTTATGACAGTGTTCCTACTGAGAAGAAAAAGAGAGTGCATTTCAATGCTTTCATGTTGTATTTATATTCTGAAATCAATCGTTGGAACCTCTGTTGTGAAGAAAATGTAGACCATATGTCACCTGTTGAACATATTGCAAATAAAATCATGCAGGTAATTCCATACATTTAATGTTTTCTTGTCATATGGCCAAGGCAAACGGTTTTAAACAAATATATAGTTGCAAAAGAAAGAAAAAAAAGTTTTGTAATTCTATTGGACAATAAATTTTGTTATTGTTAGGTGCCAAATGAACGGGGTTTAAATTTGCACAAAAATCAAAGCCCTTTTTTACAGCAAAATAAGGCGGACTGTGCATTGATACTGTGATATTTTGTCAACAATCAATCAATGGGAAATGTGGGGTCCTATTAAGCAGAGAGTGTATATTATTGTTATTTTTAATGTTATTATTTACGAATATTTATTCAGGATAATAACATCAGTTCTAAAAATGTACAATATTTACATATATACAATAAAACTGTTTTCCTTTGCAGCCCTGATAAGATATATAAAAAATAAATATGGGTAAAATTTATTGAAAAATAGATCTGCAAAAAAAGGATATTTTAAGACAAATTGTAACCAATTAAAGGGCTAAAGTGAGACTAAAATATGAAAGAGACACAGTTGAAAAATATTGAATCTAAGATAAGGTGTGTGGCTACATAGAGACAAAGGCATATGAATAATTCGGATTGTATTCGTACAATCTTGCCTGATAAACAAACTTTAACCCCTGCCCCCATTTGTATTAAACGTTTTGGAAACCTCACCACTATCACTGATATTCTGGAAAGGATTTGGGAAAATACTTTTTCTTTAGGAATTTAAATTTCATGTCATTTAATTCATATTGTTTACTGTTGTATCTAATTTCTTCCATAGGATGCTTGGTTGCTTTGTTTTGATGAGATTCAAATAAGTGATTATGCATCGTTCACTTTGTTGGAAGGTGTTCTTGGCTACATGGTCTCTCATGGTGCAGTCATTGTTGGCACATCTAATCGATCACCTGAAGAATTAAGTAACTCTTCGATCTCTGGTGAAAATGATGAAGTAGAGGTCAAGAAACCTTCTTCATTTTATGGTCTGTTTACTGACACTTGTGATATACACCATGTACAATCTGAACGAGATCACCGTATGGAAATGCAGCAAGGGGAATCGCGATTCTTGTATCCAGTTGCTCCAGAGAATAAGAAACAACTAGATATGATGTTTGCTAAGTTGGTTGAACATGGACAGCGTATTTCATCTGAATTTTTGGAGATTTATAATCGTAAGATATTGGTGCCTGTGGCTTGTAGTAATGTTGCTAGATTCCATTTTAATGAGTTGTTTATGAATCCCTATGGTCCTGCAGATTATATTAAGATATGCAACGAATATAGTCATATTTTCATTGACGAAATTCCACGCATGACTATTAACCAAAAGAATGAAGCTAGAAGGTTTTTGACTTTTATTGACGCTGCATATGAGACGAGGGCCAAGATTTATTGTACCGCTGAGTCAGCAGCTGAGAATCTTTTTATGATGTTACCGAAGGATGATGAGAGTTATGAGGTTGAACAAATGCACTTGGAAATGATTGGGGAAATCGCGTACGATTTGAAATTAGCCGGCTTGGATTTTAAATCCTTGAACTTAATTTCTGGCGAGGATGAAATTTTCTCCTTCAAACGTGCCATAAGTCGTTTAAATGAAATGCAGAGTGCATTTTACCAGAGTATTGAGTATCGTAAACAACTTTTTGTGCCTTACACCGGTACGGAAACCGAGAAAATAAACGCTGAGGAGAAAAGGCGCATGCGCGAGAAAGACAGGTTACAGAAACAAGCTGTGGAGCAAGAAGAAGGAAACGAGGCTAAAACTGAAGAAGTTTGGTCCATCCCGAACAGAGACTATAAGGAAACTGACTGGGGAGACGAGGCTAGCTATACTAGTCTGAGTCAAGAAGCAGCTGCTGTTCATAATAAGAGACATGTTACTGACCGACAAAAAGATGCCCCTAAGTTTGGTTCTCAACACTTTTGGGGCTTTGGCTGGTGGGAGCATGTGAAAAATAAAATCAAAAAGAAAAATGAAAATGAATGAATTTGCTTCTTCTTGAAACATTTCCATTAAATAATTTCTCAAAGGTTTTTTTAACCAACTGTTAATTCTATCAGTGTTTTATTTATGGTCCTGTAATTTTTGTAGTTTATTATGTTAGATAAGTTAGGTAGGTATATTAAATGATAACATTACGTCATCCATGATTACATGTATGTAATTATAGTTTAGAAAGAATTTCGCTCATTATTTCAAATAAGTAAGCACTGTTTATGTCAATTAAATAGGTTTTTGAAACTGTTCTTTCGGAAGAAACTTGTACTGTTTTTAATTTGGTGTATTCCTTTTCTGATTGTCATAATAGGTTGAATTACTTTATCTAATTACTTGTTTGTGGGTAATTGCTATTGAGAGTCCGACATTGTCCGATTTATGTAGCATTTTAATGAGGGTTATTAAAGATGCTTAACTCTAAAATAAAATGAAAATCAAACGTATCTCCTTTCTTTTTGTTAGCTAGATTTCTGATTTCTGATATGATGACAAAAACTTTCTGAGCTTTATTTTCCTTTCTTTTTCTTTACTATCCTGATACTGACAATCCGTCTAAATTACATGTCCAACACTTCTACATCCATAGACATAAATATGTCCAGCGTGGATATTCCCACGAAATTTTGAAGTATTAAAAAGATTTGTAGAAAGATTTTGTTCTCGCCTTCTTCTTTGTTGAAAGCTATGTCTTCATCTTCCAATTTGAGACTACGTCCTTATTTTTAGTACAAAAGTCCCTAAAAATCGATTGAATAAAAGAGACAAATTTTTATTTCGATGCTTTGTTCTTCCATAACTCGTTTTAAGAGACTTTACTACGGGAAACTTGCTACTAACCTCTCTACTGGGTATTGAGTGTACTTTTTCAATCTTGTGTTTTTTGTGTAGAAAATACAGTATTAATTCGTGCCAGTTTCAGTTTTTCTAGTTTTTAATGACAACAAAGATTTCAGAGGCGGATACAGAAGGTAAGTCTTGATGGAGAGTGTTGATGGAGAGTGTTGATGGAGAGTGTTGAAATAAGGAATATGAGCAAAAGAAACATTCTACATCAATTTTTTGACAACTTTCTGTATACGTATTTTTATTCTGTAATCCCCCCTTGTCATGAACACTGAAATTATTTTTATCTTATGCAATTCCTTCTTATCCGTAACACACGTTTGTAAATTTCAACCGCCCGGAATCGGGTTATGTCAGCTCAAGAAATCATTTGAATGTATGTTTTTGTTTTGTTAATTGTTCTCAAGAGATTATTTATTTAATTCCATTGGTTTCGTTATTTTGATTATTGTAAAATGTATAACAATAAATGACATTTTAAAGACCCTCTTTTTTTAATCCTTAATTGAAGCCAAACAGATACTTAAAACAAGAGATGTATTGTCCTAAATATAAAAGTCTCACTCTGGTATTCTTATAAGAGTTATTTTTATAAAACAAAAAGCGTGTATACTGACAAGTTAGGCTCTATTCTTTAATGATCTTTTGAAAAATAGGTCCAAAAACCCATCGCCTGGTAAAAATCAGTATATATAGAAATTCGTCCCACAAGAAAAGGCCCATCCCTAGTGAAAACAAGGAACTTTTGGTCAACTAAAATGTGTCATCGCTATCAATTTTTGTGAACAAATAACAATCAAATTTCGTATCCGTTCGATACCCCTTTTACGCCTCTTTATTCATCCCATCAGACAAAGAAATTCCATCGTTTTTTAAATCGAGTGCCCTCTTCGTGAATAGACTTGAGAGACGCTAACTCATATAAAGTTAAAAAGAAGGAAAATTATCAAATAACAGCTATATTTTTAGGAAACATATCATTGTTTGAGCTGCCACCTATTGAATAATGGCAATTAACTCTGGTTTCTGACTGATCAAAAATATAACAGGTTGCGTTTCAATGATAACCATTACGTAGAGAAGAGGAAGAAGAAGGGAAAAATAGGTGGAAATCAGGATGGGAAATCTCATTATGAAAACATTATGTAAACATCAACAAATAGTGAAAAACGGTATACAATACAATCCAATATTATCAGTGGTGGATATCGAAGGTATATTTGACTTTTGTTCATATTCCTTATATGGAATTCAACACTCTCCGTCAAAAGCTCTAAGTACCTTCTTTATCCGCCTCTGACTATATGATTTTATAATCACTTTATTTTATTGTCAACAGCTTACTATACTACAAAACTTATTGTTACAAAAAGGGGGTAGGAAATCTGATGCATAAAAGTACAAAGAAATTTGTTCGCTCTAGAACTGTATAAAAGGTTCACCCATTTTGGAGTAATGTATACATTTCTGATAAACTTCAAGAATCAGGAGAGGAGAAGCCGAACCATGAAGATCATACTATCCTTGGTCTTTCTTGGCATTTTCAATGTATATGCTGATATTATGATACGTAAGTTCATTTGATGTATGTTATGTTTCAAACTGAAAACTCAACTAGAATTTGGAAAGTTTGGAAAAAGTTTATTGTTGTGTCTGTTCTCCTTCCCATTAACCGCTGAACGTTGTTTTAACGTCAGAACTTTATTTGGACGTTGAAAGAACGGTGAAAAAACGTCACGCTGGGTTGAGAAAAAATTCAGTTGGTCATTATTTTCTATGTTAACTTTGGAAAGTCAATATAACCGTTTTTATCTTATCAACTTCATTTTAGCTCTTCCTGAAATCAAAGCCATAGGAAACAGCGTTCCAAACCCATTCATAGGGCCGCTTCCTGCCGACGTGGCACCAAAACCCGTCGTAATCAAAGAGCCGCACACAATCTCTATCTCTGGCTCGTTGAATTTGTTGATTCCCACAGAGCCACCAGCGGAAGATCCCGACAAGGACAACAATAAATTCATTTCGAACTTTAAAGTTGCTATTCAAACTAAAAAGCGATCAAATGCAACAATCGTCCGCCCACGTCATAAACATAAACCTCATCACAAAACTATAACTCACACCAAATTGGTCCGCCCCCACAAACGCCGCCCACATCACCACCGTAGAAAACAACGCTTACACCGATTGAGATTACATCGCTTGAAAAAGCAACGACAAAGACGACGAAAACATAGACATCACAAGACAACTGCCAAACCAACCGAAAAACCAACCGAGAAACCTACCGAAAAACCCACTGAAAAACCAACCCCAAAACCACACGTTAAAACAACAAAGAAGAGACATCACAGAAGACGACATCACAAGACAACTGCCAAACCAACCGAAAAACCCACCGAGAAACCAACCAAAAAACCCACCGAGAAACCTACCGAAAAAACTACCGAAAAGGCACACGATCTTCACGATCCACACAAAGAAGAAAACCCAACCTTTTGTAAAATATTAGGTATCTCCTGTGAAAGTCAACGATGCAAGCCTTGCGAACCAGGAGGTTTTTGCATCATGCCAGAAAATCATCACCACAAAGTCAGATGTGTCTGTAATTACGGTTTTACTGGAAAGAACGCAGTCTATATAAAAGAAAACGCACATTCCAAATTGAGAAATATCATTATCGCTGACGATTGCACAAAAGAATGCAGAAGCACTAATGATAGTCGAGAGTGAGTTTATTTATTTCTTCCTTTTCTTTCCTTATATTTTACAACTTGTACACTTGATCAAATCAGGAGGTTTATCAGGTCTATCACCCACTGATCAAGTTTGTTCTTTTTTTGTTTCGTTTTATTTCAAACGTTAAATTGACGCGCCATACAAAAAAAGATTATTATATTTCTGTTCTTTCAAAGTTTATTCCAATCCTTCCTTTTTTGGGTCAAATTTCATGCATCGTGATATCTTATCTTTTCAAAAAATTTAACAATTTATCTGTTTTTGTTTTCAGTAACAATTGCCTTTAAATATGAATGTTTTATTGGAACTATATGGAGAAGCTGGTCTAGTTTCAACGCAGCTTAACGACCCAAATGCCTTGAAGAAGACTTTGCGGATGAATGCTGATAAATGGGGACCATGTGAAAAACATTATAATATTTAAACTTTCTCGTATTTTTTTCTTATCAATTTTTTATGATTTTTATATGAAACATATACTGTATATTCGCAGCGATAATAAAAAAATAAAATATAACCATAAAATCATATTCACAACATAATAATCCTGTGCAAAATTTGTTTCCTTTCCTTTCCTTTCCTTTTCTTTTCTTATATTCTACGTTTGCGAAGTCCATAATCTCCAAGCACTTTTTATGTAGCTGACGATATTAGAGTTCGTTACATTTAGTATAAGGATTTTGTGTGACAAGCGTGTTTTTATCTCTACGTCTCCTTCTTCGCGCCCGACATCTAAATATGTCGCGTGTAAAAAGAAGCCAATAAGTCAATATTTTTTATGCATTGTTTTTGTAAAAACTTTTTAATCACATAAAATTTGATTCTCGAGTTGATTGTTTTCAACCAAAAATACATGCGAAAAAAGGTAGCTTTTCAAAATCGTTACGAATTCGAAAAACACTGTTGTATCTCATCTTTCATCAACGAAACGTGCTCCTATACGGCCAAGGGGTTTGGATAGTTCTGTAATTCAGACTACTCCATTGTTAACAGTCCCCAAAATTGAGACGGGTGAACACAAAAGAAACGTCTATAAACGTTACAAATCTACCAATTCTTGCTAGGACGTTATCCCTAAATTCTATTATTCTATTCTATTCGTTTCTATTTATAGGCAAATAACTGGATAATCACCTTATTAGAAATGAATAGAAGGATCGTTAATCTGCAGTTGTTTTCATGCAATTGATTGTGACAAAGTGAAGAGATAAAATACCTTTTTATTATAACGAAATCTTTATAATCTATGTGTAAAACAAATCGTTTCATTTCAACTTTGGTTACTGCTTTGGTAGTTCTATGATTTCTGAGCAATCTATTAGTAGTTTGTTTTGCTTGATTCATTTTGCTGCTTTGTTCAAATAGGTGATAGAGTAAGGGACATGCATCGGGACGGGGGTTACAAAGATAGGGTTATTACATCTAATCTATACGGTATCTATTGATCAAATCCAATCTAATTATATACTGCATTTTTTTCGTTTTTCGTTTTGACAATCTAATCTACTGGGTGTTTCATAAATAAAAAAAGAGAACAAGTTTGAAATGTGGAATGAAATTTTCATTGAGCAAACAAGAAAGGCTAATTACTAATCAAACACTACTACTATGTACTAACTTGTCACAATCACAACTTTTTTCATTCTCTTAGCTCACCTTCAAGTCAACCACAACAGACCAGTATTTCACTAGCACCACGCTTTGCTCGAAAGGGATGCAGTGAAATATATTATCCGAAGATATTCCTTTGATGTTTACATCCGTTCCCCCCATCCCCCGATGTATGAAAATTCCCGAAATTTCCCAGATTGGCTGTGGTGGTTGGCTCACCCTCGGCCCCAGGACTTCCTACCCCACTGATGCTATTAACAATTCTGATGACGCATTGACGTGGGACTGTAAGCCCTGGTACTTTGGACGACTCCCCTATTGTTTAAATTTTGTGACGTCACGGAAATTTGGCGTACGCGAGCGTGATTTTTTTAATCACTGCTTACCTAGTAGCAGATGGATGATGTTTCTTATTGGCTCGATTCGAGCTTAGTTTTATAGAGCGCTCTGTCCGTATCGTATGTTTGGTATAAAACAGCGAGAGAGAGCTGTTTTTTCTTCGAGAAGGAAAAAGAGGTGCCATTTTTTTTATGAGGGCATTAGATATGCATATTTTATCATGAAAACTCTGGATTGCAATTTTGCAAATGACTGTCTATGTTTACTCCAACAGATGGCGACTATATTAATGAATGCAGGTATTCAATTCTTGAATGTTTTAAAATAGACTATAGTGTTTTAGGAGACAGTTTTACTTCTGTCATCTGTGAAGAATTTTTCTTCTTGTTATAGATGGTTTTTAGAAGAAGAAAAGTTTATAATAGACTATAGTGTTTTAGGAGACAGTTTTACTTCTGTATTATTTGAAGAATTTTTCTTCTTGTTAGAAGAAGAAAAATTGGCAAGAGTATAAAAGGAAAAAGGAAATTCATAGAAGAAAAAACAGAGAGTCAGTTTTAGAAATGTTGGTTGATATGGTGACTGAAATGACCTGAAATGTATGGAGTGCTATGACGACAGAACTAAGTGTTACACCAAGAAAGTTGTATGAAATTGGTAATTTGTTGAATTGCTGCAGACTCTGTGGAGATGAGAAGAGACAGTTGCAAAAGATTTTTTCAAAAAGTGGGACGACAAAAAACCTCGACAAAAAAATTTCTTCGGTTACCGGAGTAAATGTTTTGGAAAGTGATCAAATCACAACTGTTTGTCGAACATGCGAATCTTTTTTGGAGAAAGCATATCAATTCAAGACAACGAGTCAGCTTTTTCAAGAAACCCTTCAAAAGTCTAAAAGATGCTTAAAAGATTCCCCCTCATCTTCAACTCAAACTAAGAAGAAATTAAAGTTTGCAGACCCTCACCCATCAAACAACAACGAAAACTTTGTATTTCCGGATCATGTGTTAGCTGCACTCTGCAAACATGACAAATCAGCTCCTGAAATGGTATCAGAATTCATATTCCAATCTTGTCCAAATATCTTACAACATATCAATGAGAAAACCGTATCTTCAATCAACAAAAAAGTAGGAACACTTTGCAAGCGATCCAGTGAATCCATTTTATTCAAGAAGTCTTATGAAGATCTCAGTCAATTGGACTTTGATTCCATCTACCATGAAATGAAGACTAATTTTCCGTTCCTGACAACCATTCTACAAGTGATGTCTTCCAGCAAATCCGTCGATCTGAACACTTTGAAGCCTAAACTGTCCATGATATACAGTATAGTATTGAGTTCTCGTTGGAATCAACTATCGTATCTCAAGCGAATTATGACTGTCCTTGTTATTGAAGGTGGCTGCAGTAAAAAGGTAATTTTATTATTCATTTAATTTTTATGTGTTAGAGCGATACAGTAGATAGCCATATCTCTGTCATCAACTCCCTATAATTCCGATACCCCTATCTTAGAAACCAACGTTGCATATTTTTATCAAAGAGAATTAATAATATTTTTTTAGCTGTTGGAATTAGGAAGGGGATAATGGAGAGCCATCTACAATTATACCAATTTACAGTATATAGTTCCAAATTTCATTTTCTTTGAACGATAGATAGCTTTGTCATCCTTATCCCAGCTTTATCCTTATTTAAAATAAAATAGACAAAAAATCAAACTCTTAATCAAAAGGTTAACATTAACTTCTTTAGACATTGTGTTTTGTTATATTGAATCTTTATTGTTGGATTTAAGATTCCGTTGGATTTTCAAAATATTTTGGCCAATTTTTTGCCAATTTTTCTCTGCTTGCTTTAGGTGCTCAAAAATTTAATTTTCAAATTTTGTACAAATATAACATGAAGCGTGTCCATAATAATTTTAAGCTGAACATTTAATTTATGTTTCTTAAAGCTAAGTATAAAAAGGGGAGCAGGGAACACAAGAAGAGTGCAAGAAAGTTCTTGTTCTAGGTGTAGTTAGGTAAGATTTTAAGCATATGTCAACCGGGACTTCATGGGATCCTCCAGTCAAACATGGGATTACCAAATATCTGGTCTTCTTTTCTGACAGCAAGTTTGTTTTGATGATTTCAGCAAGCTTATCAAATATACAACAAATTCAAAACAAGAATGAACCTATCAGATTACTCCAATGCAAATAAAAAAAAACAATACCTTTTTAGAAATTTTGGTGCAGATTAAATTTGGCGCACAGCGAATTTGAAATATTTGGTGCGGATTTAATTTGGCGCAGCAAGGATTTTTTTAATTTGGTGCGGATTTAATTTGGTGTCGCAAGGATTTTTTAAAATCTGTAGACAAGACTCATAAGAAAAATAACCAAATTATAACCATTGACTAGATATTTCGTATTTTATTGATTATTTTGGTAAAAGTTTAGAAAAAAACTTACATTCTTTTAAAATTTACATTTTCGTAATAAGAAAAAAACTTGGCGTAGGTTTAATTTGGCGCAGCTTGAAATAAATTAAATTTTGGTGCGGATTTATTTTGGCGTTTTTTGGCATTTTGCGCCAATTGCGCCAAACTTTTAGCTTTCCCACAGCCTTTTAAATTACCTAAATTTTGCTGTTTTCTCAAATTTCGTTTGATTGGTATACTTGGTGCGAACTAGAATAGCATTGAATTCTAATTTTGTTTTTAAACGTCAACATTTGCAAGATCTTGGAATTTTGGTGAAATGTCGTCTGTTCTGGCATTCCATGTTTGACCGGAGGATCCCATTTTGCCCTGGTTGACGGTATACTAACTTTTGAATTGTTCCATTGACTTTAAAAAATGCCCTTCTTAATTTCAGTTTCAAGGACGCCTGGAAAAGCTAGGGGTATGTTTGTCTTACTCAAGTCGCGACAAAATTTTGAAACTCTTGGGTGATCACTTTATGGATAGTTGTGTTGCAGCTCTTCTTCGAGAAGCTACTCTTAGAGGAACAGGAGACAATTGGGACTTAAGAATTCTTAAAGCCCACATGAGAAAGAATGCTCAAAATGAAGATTTGCACTTGTTTGCATCCAATTTGATTGAAAATCGCATATCGTTTAAAAATCTCCCTAATGACAAACCCAAAGGAAAAATTGAGGAATTAAACATCAGGAAGTTGTTAGTCAACAAAGATGAATGGGAAACCTACACCAGCACATGTCAAGTCTTGGTCCTCCGCATCCTCATCGAATTTCTCCCAAAGTTTTCTGTCTTCAAAGATATATGCGTCAACCACATTCCACATAAGTATTCTGAGGAAATGAGCAAAAAGTCCATGATCGCTTCTCTTCCCATCATTGATGCAAATGAAAGGAAATATCAGGACTGTGTGAAAATTCTACGCACATATGAGCAGTGGATTTGGGAACTGAACCACAAAGCTGGTGTTGTTGACGAAGTTCCTGAAATCAACAAAGAAGAAGAACTGCATTCAAATCGAGCTGATCCTGGACAGCCGCATGCTCAAGTTGTCTTTTCAAAAGATGATCCTATGAAAGATCACAAGATCGTCTTTGCAGGTGATCAACTCACCAGGATTCGCTTCTCTGGTGCAAAAGACCTACTGAAAGGTAGCCACACACCAACTGATAGGTTAGAACACTGCTCTCCATTCAAACCTGTGATGTGGCATACCAAAGCCTCCCTTTTGCAGTACTCCTACAACCATTTGTATGCTGCAGCATCGATTAACGAATCAGGAACTCTCAAATATTTTCGTGAGAAGCTGAACAGGAAAAATGTAACCCCATCTAAAGTTGTTGATAGCTATGAGGGCTCAGAAGAATTTTTTGTTAGTGTCGGAAAAAGTTATTTGGTTGTTGCAGCAATGCAGTTTTTTGGAATGAAGAGCACTGATGATCTTCCAGCTGATTTTCCTGAGAATGTTGACAAAATTTCAGACGAAGAAAAGCGAGCATACATTTTTGGAAAGTTAGATCTTTTTGTGAAAACTTTTGTAATGCAGACTAACTATGATAACAACCACTCTGATGACTTTGTGAGAAACTATGGATTAATGACAATTTTCCTCACGGTTCTCATCCTGCAGATGAAAGATGCCATTCGAGAGGGGGATGGTGACCGCAATTTGATCAACCAAAAGATGCTCCTTGTTGTATTTAAAGCATTCAATTCAAATTCTAAGTATGCAATGGAAATGTTCACGTCTATCGCTCAGATTGAATGCACACTCACACCTCGTTTGTCTGAAGAGTTCAAATGGGGGTTCGCTGTGAATTGGCGTGGGGGGAAAGGAAATAACATCGAAGATGATCTTGCTCAAGAAATTTGCAATGGTTTGAGCAAGAAAATTGTGAAAAGGATGGGAGCAAACAAGTCATTGAAATCTATTAGCAAAATTTCAAAGGCCACAAATGGAATTCGTGAGATGAAAGACCATTTTGATATGGCTATTGAGTTGAAGCGTGGTTCATCTGCACACACTGTCCGGGATTCACTTGAGGATGAACAAGAAATCATTTCAGATCTCCTCAAACTAGCACCTTTTTCTTACAAAAAAAGGCATTTCAATAATTTCCCTGCCATCAAAAGAATGCCACATAGGTACTTGGATGTTTTGCAGTTTCATTCCTGGTTGGAAAGGAATAAACTGAATTGGTCATGTGCATATGATTCAGTAGATTTTGAAGATGAGTAATGCAATGGTTGAGGCGCCTTAAGTTTTGTAATTTGAGCAATTATTTTTATTCACATTTTCATATTTTGTTGGTTATTAACTTGTCAGTCAGTTTTTTTGAATCTAGCAGTCCAGAATCTAGCAACCTCTAAGAGGCCCCCCCAGCGACCCCAAAATTCACGCCATCACGCCAATATTTTCGCGATTTCACGCCATCACGCCTGAAAA
>JAUJPO010047951.1:0-16003 GCA_032270745.1 Tiaropsis multicirrata
TAAGAAGCAATTAATTGAACGAAGAAAATCAAAAGATTCCAGCGTGCATTTTGTTTCTTTGTTGTCGCCTTATAATTCGAACAAGAAATGTAGTCGAAGTAAACGGTAACCGAAAAGTTTAAATTCACAGCTTTTTTTTTTTACATTACGGCGTGATTGACTTGCTTAATATGTACGATTTGCGCCTTTTTATCACCATGGTTTCACTTTGAGTTTATATTGTGTTTCGGCAAAATACACAGTGCAAAGTATGGCACAGTAGTGCAATGTATCACTTCGCGACGGTAAGGTTTGTTTATGTTTGACTTTTTAAATAGAAGACTAGAATATCTGGCTGACGGATTTCGGCAGCCATGACGGATATAGGCACTTTTACGGTAAATTTTTGCAGAATGGATTTCGCGAATGAGCCAATTTAAAAAAAAAACTCATTTTTCTAGCTGTCCAGGGAAAAGATGAAGTTTTTTAGCTTTCACTGTTTCTCAATTTTGAGGTAAAAAATTTTGCTGATCGGACATTTTCAAAATTTTTGCCAGGATTTATATATTGATTTCTGGAGTTTTAATCCCCGCAAAAATTCATCTCAATAAAGTAAAACCACCTTACAATCTTTATTTTTGTCAGACGAAATAACGCACCAACTTTTCAAAATATGCTAATAACAAATAATGATGTGATTTGTCTGCCAGGCTATTTTTTTGTTTGTTTACAAGGTCAATAGTTTGGCTCCATTTTGAATCAAGGCCTTCTCTGGGATCACCTCCTTACAAAAAAATCTATTTGAGCACTTGTTTTTTCTATTTTCACTGTATCTATAAAAATTCCAATTAGAAAACCCAAATAATACACCTTCCTTCAAAATGGAAATGTTTTTTATTATCTTATTCACATCATTTGTTATATATTTATAATCAAACCAAAAGTTAAGAGCTGGTTGAAGACCTTTTACAGCCACGCTAGTGCTTTCCGTTCCTGGGGTCCGGGTGACTTCTGGGTTCCGGGTGACTTCTGGGTTCCGGGTGGCTTCCAGGTTACAAGCTTTTCAAACACCTAAAATTAAAGCGCAATCATTGTTTTTCAATTTTCAATGAATAATTTATATTGTCAGTCAATGTATCATAATTTACAGTTTTTGTTTTTGATTGACTGTCAATCAGAAATCATCGACAGTCAATTTTTAATTATACTATTATCTATTGACAGTCAAGAAAGAGGGTTGGTTTCCCCCATCCACTCTGAAATCGTTTCCTTCAACTTGAATTTGGGTATTATATTATGCCCTCTTCTGAGTCAGTTAGAGATTCTTGAAAATTGTTTATACTTACTTTAGAGAGGACTCAAAATAAAAATTAATCATGAATGGCTCAGTCAAAAATATTCAAGATATTTTCAAAAAAATGGAGAAAGTAGGTGAAGGCACCTATGGAGTTGTATACAAGGCTTTGGATAGACAAACTGGAAAAGTTATTGCATTAAAAAAAATAAGGCTTGATGCGTAAGTACAATTTTTAATTTATGTGTGGCTAGCATGTGCCATAAGATAGTTCTAGCTTACTCTGATACACCATGATTTATCACCCTATTAAAGAAAATGATTTTTTTGCCTAACTTTTCGTTTGAAGATTGTTAAGAATCTCGTTAAGTTTAAAATTATTTCTGTTACAAAATATAAATTCTTTTAAAAATGAAAAGAGATTTCTCAGGAAAATATGAATGAAACGCCCTGATAATTAATTGCTGCACACAGATAAGTTCCTTCAAAAATTCACTTATTAAAGACTGCAAGGCATTGTATAGAAAATTTAAACAGGTTCTCTCAAAAGTTTATGATTTTAACTTAAAAATCTTTACTTTTTTGTTTCAGTGACACAGAAGGGGTTCCAAGCACAGCAATTAGAGAAATTGCAACACTAAAGGAGCTCAATCACCCCAATATAATTCAGTAAGTGTTTTTTTCTTTTTCTCTTTTCTGGTCGTTCAACATTTTTTCTCAAAAAATTGGACAAAGTATGTTTCCTTCGAAGAATCTAATCATTTTTAGCAATTAGTTAAAATTTAAAATTGGACCAAAAACCTTTTAAATTGTGTTTGATTTGAAACTTCCTGACTGCAACTTCTACTTTGTTATGTTTCCTAAAAGTAAAAACCCCAACTTTTTTCATTGGTCTGTTCCAGAGAAAGATTGCGCAAGGGGTTGAAGTATAACAATTTACCTTCTTAGAAACCTCCAAACCTGTAGTTTTAAGTTTAAATTTTTGTGTAAAATTACCTCCAGACACAACAAATCTTTCCCCCTGAACATGAGCCAATTTCATATTACCCTAGGACCCATGAATATCCTACACCCTCCTACACAATTTCTTTCTTGAACAGTCCTTATTTCATGCTCTATTTTGATTTAATTTTTCATTTCATAGATTACATGACGTGATCCACTGTGATTCAAAATTATTTTTGGTGTTTGAGTTTTTAACGCAAGATCTCAAAAAGTATATGGATGATGTAAAACCTCCAGGAATCAAACTTAGTCTTGTCAAGGTATTTTCACCCTTTCTTTTGGTTTGATGAGGTCTTTTATTGAAGAAATGAATCTTGCTCAGTTTGCAGTTAAAGCGAGAAAAACTTGCTACAAAGTCAATCATTTTCAATAAGTTTCAAAATTCATAGAGTGAGAGAAACAGTAAGGAATGGAACTTAAGTGAAAAAAGTTTTTGAGTTATTAACTTGAAATGCAACTTTTAAGTTATTACCTTAGGGTAACAAATTTTTGCGGGAACAAAATATGGCGAATTTGGCGGGATCTTGTTTGGCAGGTGGAAACAAAATTAAATTTGGCATAAAAACAGCAAAAAACACCTTTAAAGGTGCATTATATTCTAAAGAATTTAATTTGGCGGACGGAGAAAAAAAAAATTTGGCGAATATTTCATTTGACGGATGACGGAAATAGTTAATTTTGGCGGAAGACGGAAATAGGTAATTTTTGCAGGTACTTATTAAAATTTGGCGGATTTTGGGCAAAACTGCCAAATCCGTCAAAATTGCTAATCGCCAAAATTGCTAATCGCCAAAATTGTTACCCTAAAATATAACTCGAAAAATGATGTGCTAATGCTTAACTTAAAGTTTTAACTTTTTAAGTATTCTGATCCTCAGTTTTACTATGTTGTGTTTTATATATTTACAGAGTTACTTGTACCAGTTGCTGAGTGGGATAGCATACTGTCATGCTAATCGTGTTTTACACCGAGATTTGAAACCACAAAACTTGTTGATCGATACTGAAGGTTTGATAGATTTTTTCACTGAAATAATTTCCAAAGAATTACAAAATCTAAATGTATTTTTTCTATAATTTATCTTGAGTAAAAGGTCATATCCTAGAAGAGCAGAGCCGTGTCAGTTGCAGACTAAAAAAGACACTTTCTTGATTGTTTTGATTTTTTCCTCTTTTTTTACAGAAAGTCTGTTTTTGCTACAAATTTGAACATACTTAAGTATATAGCTATAGGGGCAGAATCTGATTATCGGACGCTAGTAAATGGCGTAAAAATTAACTTGCTGTCATGTGTTCCATAATCCTCACGATCCTAATCATCCTATTTTGTTGGGGACATTCATTAACATTAACTAAATTTCTATAGAGTTTGATCATTGTCCTTTATTTACAAATCAACTGATCTCTACTCTACCTTTTACTATTTTGACTTTATGTCAATTTTTCACGAGAATCCATAAAGAATTAGCATAGAATAGTGTATTAAGGTACATCAGTGCAGCAATCCCTTGGTTGTTACGTTTGTATACTTAGTCAATCGTATCGTTTTATAAAGGATGTCTTGAGGGCGACATGTCTATGCTGAAGTAAGCAGTCTTTAATAAAAAGAATTGTCATGAATCTTTTATACATGTATAAGATGTGCTTGCTCTAAATTTTTCTATATTCATTACAAAACATTCGTTCAATCTAATTTTGTTTATTCACCTCATGTTAGAACTTTAAAAAGATCGAACTCTCTTTAATTTAGGTAACATAAAGCTTGCCGATTTTGGTTTGGCACGTGCGTTCGGTATTCCAGTCCGTTCTTACACCCACGAAGTTGTTACATTATGGTATCGTGCACCTGAAATCTTGCTTGGTTGCAAAATGTATTCCACAGCTGTAGATGTCTGGAGCATCGGTTGCATTTTCGTTGAGATGGTAGCTATATAGACCTTTTATCTGTGATGTCAAATGTTTTGGTTTTGCCTTGTTCAGCTTAAGCAAAATATGCCATGGACTAGGACAACTTTCCAACTTTTTTACTCATTTATTCCAACTTGTATTAAAAAAAGACAAGAACTAATATAGGGTTAAAAAAACTCGAAAATGGGAACTTTTAAGAAACCTTTTAGAAACTTATTAACAAATTCAATTTTTTTCCTGACTATTTGAGATTGTTTAAAGTTTCTCTTTCTACCGTGCTCATCTAAGTTTCTAAGCTCTTCTCGGGATGCACAAAATAACATCCGACCTCGTTTTCAAAAAAAGGGAGTCTACGAGGGATTGATTTGCATTTGATTTATTTTTTCCTATCCTACTAGGGACTCACGAGAACTGAAAAAGGTACCCTGACCAACGGCACATCCCCATTCCCTTTTTGGCCCAAGTATCCACCCCCAGGTGTTATGTCTGTGTTTAGTAATTATATTCCTTGAAAACGAGGAATAATTAGTTTTTTGATGAATAGGAGAAAAGTAAAAATTTCGCGATTTTAGCCATTTTCGCGAAATGAAATCATGCTTTTTGCCCAAATCCCCTAGAAAAATTTAAAATAGGTAAAATGATTCGTGTCTTACTTTTCCGCAAAGATTTTATTACGTTCGATTTAATTGTATATATGACGTTAAAATCATCTCTTTCAGTTGACACGAAAAGCTTTGTTCCCAGGAGATTCGGAGATTGACCAACTTTTCAAAATGTTCAGGTATATATTGCCACGATAATTCAGTAGGTATAGTAGTAACCCATTGATAATGCTAGTTGAGTAAATTGTTAACACTGTGAGTTAAGTGTCATAAACGTGATATTTTGGAACGTTAAGGCTTAAGGAAAAAAAATCCATATCCGATTAATCATGGGATTTTATAGCTATTTCTTGCGAGTGTTCGAGTCATGGAAGATCTTCCGTAGCATTTTATGTCTCTTTAACTCGAACCACTTCATTTTTCTCGCGTGCCTCCGAGTTTCTTACAGTTTCTTGTGTCATTTTTTGTCTCTTTCTACCTAGAAATTCTCGTAAACAACTCTCTATAACTCGAATCACTTCATTTTTCTGCGTGCATCCGAGTTATGCCATGTCTTTCGTAGCAAAGGAAAAGATTTAAACCGATCCCAAAATGGAGTACTGTCTTAAAAATGATACACTTTACATTTGAATTACAGAGTACTCGGAACACCAAACGAGAAACTTTGGCCAGGTGTCACCGAACTGAAAGACTATAAATCCGATTTTCCGAAATGGAATCCGAAAGATCTACAAGAAGTTTTACCGGAATTGGATGCAGATGGAATTGATCTTTTGAAGGTATTTTAATTTTGATAAATATAGGCTTTGAACAATATAATCTGAGCCTTTGATTGATTTTCAGTTATTAAACATAATTGAATTATTATTAAAAGGATAAAATTATGCCAGAAAGGACCCCTTTTCAGATTGATCTACAGAAACTCTTAAAGAAAATATCTTATCACTCTTCCCCCTTATTCAGGAATATTTGGTAGATAGATTAAGGGATAAGAGAAGAAGATTTTTAGCTCAAAGCATAAAAGATATGCTAAAGTTTTGTGCATACAATATATTCTTTTTTTATAGATTGTAGGTTGTGCACATTTATTATGAACAGATTTTACCCTCAGCCATCACACTAGTTGAAAAGATAAAAAAGATCATTCTTTTTCAAAAAAAAAAAAAATGTTCAATGGTCAAAAATTAGGATGTCAACCTTGATGATTTTGAAATGCTCTTTTCTCTAGAAGCAAAAAATAGCAGTGATTCTTTCCTTAAAACCCAAGCTTTAAAACTACCTTTTCAATATCTGCCGTCCTTCTATAGGGGGTAAGAGACTCTTTTTTTTAGATTTTAAGAACCAGAACTAAAATTAAAACCGGCATATTCAACTGCTTTGTGATTTCCTTTTGTTCAGATTGATAGGTCAATCCTTCCATACATTTTCATTGAAAAAATTGTAAGTAACAGAGACTGCTCCTTATATTCATGTTCTGAATTTTATTTTTTCTATTTTTTCATCACTTTTGTTTAGATGTTGTTGACATACCAACCGTGTCGTCGAGTCTCCGCTCGAAACGCGCTCGCTCATTCCTACTTTAACGATATTCGCGACACGGCGGTTTCGTAACACACCAACATCCGCATGTGTATTATAAATATTTGGATACCCATTTGAAGAATATTTTCACCATGATGATATGCATGGTATAGCAAGGTTGAAAGTTGAAAGTTGGTATATTGTTCTGAAGATACAATGATGAGGTTTGAGAATTTTTATTGTTCCGTTTGTTCGTTGTTCGATAACGTTGCGCCGTTGATGGAGAGAGCTGGCTTCTTTAGAAATAGCTGTTGTTGATCAACAAAAAAAATTGAGACATTTTGTGTTATGTTGAGAAGAAGAGTTGCATATTTTTTCAGTCAAGACGCATTTTATAAAACCGTTGTAAACATAATGTAAAAACGATAAAGTGTTTATTTAGGTAATTTAATTACGTGTTATCATAATGCTTGAATTCTTCTTTGAAATGAAAGGTTGTTATAAAAGGAGGGAATTTTTTGGAACTGATTAAAATTACATCAAGTAATTTTATGTTGTTAAAAGTTATAAAACTCGTAATTATGACTGATTTTATTTCACCTGTGCTTCCTTATAACCTTCAGTGGGCTGTTTTGCTGTAATACCCCGCTCGATTTTTAATGCCACCCCTCTTAATTTAATTCGAATTCCCCGGGGGACAAGAACCTTTGTTCGAATTACATAAGTTTAATCTGTACTACCAGCGCAATTTTTAAAGAAAAAAACAACACAATTTTTTGATCAAAATACATTTTCTCGTTACTGTACAAAATTCCCGCCTTTTACAAAGAACGTTCGATTTTCTGAAAACGTTCCATCATGAGAAAAAAATCAAAAAACAACAACCAACCATAACACACGCTTTGCACACAAATACAAACAGAATGCAAGGTCAAGGTGATGATCATCTGAATGATACTGAAAAAAAGAATTTGAGTTGACATTGTTGTGTCTCGTTATTGTTAGGTAATATTTTACTGTTGAAGCTTAGAAATATATTTTTTCGCCATTATTTTCTCCTGGAATCCTTTTTTTTCGGAATAATAAACACGATTTGCAATTTAAAATCAGTCTTAATAGGTAGTAATTTTACGAGTTTTAACAGCAAAAATTGGTTTCAAAATAAAACTCGGGTTATTGATCCCAAATTTCCCTCAAGTCATGTTAGTGAGGTTGTTAAGCATAATTTGGTGGGGAAAAAACGTAAAGCTGAAACTTTCTCCAGACCTTCTTTATACATCCATTATCACTCACCTGAAATCCGAGCATGGGGCACCCTTTTTTCGGTCAATATTTATTTTCCCCAGGCAAAACCCTAAGGGTAGTTTTGTTTTGCAATTTTCATTCAATTTTGCATGTAACCATTTATATCACTCGAAAGCTCTCAAAAAACTATATAAAGGTGACGCAATCTATAAAAGAATATGAATGCTCTTTTTATTTCTTGTTTGTACGCAAATACATAAAAACCTGAAATCTATATCACAAAAAACATATGTTTGAGGGGTTTTGTTGGTACTTGTTTTCATAAAACAGTTAGGTTGCCATAACTGCACTATTAATCTTATTTTTGTTTGCATTTCTTTTTTTCCTATTTCAGGTAGATTTGGAGGGTCTTTTGTTTACTATCTTTGTTTGACTAATGTACCGGGTGTCCCACTAAAAAGGCTTTGGTGTTTTATGACGGGCTCCTGAAAATGTTTTTTGATTAGTATTTTTATTTCATTTAATGGAGGAAAGTCTAACTTGAATCATCCTTGAATTTGGAGGTATAACCGTTAAATTCGGTTCAGTATTTAACAAAGAATAAGCTTTTTAAGTAAAAATTCAAAACTTTTTTCTGAGACACCCGGTATAATGTATGTTGTATGTTTTAAACTTCAGTCGTTTGTGTTCGTCTTTCTTTCAAAGAAAAAAATACTGTAGATAAATACTGAACCGAATTTTAAACTCGAAATTAGTTTATACGTTACTCTATCATCTGAATTTAAATTAAAGTTTGTTGCACAATGTGTTCGGCGTCAAGGCGCCGTTGAACGTCCAAAGTATAGGATATGTACCATCCGGTACATATCACCAGTTTGATATTATTATAACGTTTTGATTTGGAATATAGCTCTTCCCTTCAGTGTTCAGTTTGCTAGGGGGGGCAACACCGCATAACTAATTTAAAAATGCAATTTAATCACTGCTGTTTATTTATGTTAAATGGGAGTGTTATGAAGAGAAAAAAACATTTTTTATTATTACTTTGTAAATATATTATTATATGAAGATGAGCATAATTTTAAAATGTTGGTCCTTAAAAATGGTGTTGACTTGATTATATTCTTCTTGCATTGCGGTCATTACTTTGATTAAGGTTATTTCGGTTAAAAGTCAAAAACTCAAAATAATATCTTTATGTTTTGAAATTCATTTGAAATTCAGTCCCAGCGGAGACTTAATGAATCTAGTTTCCCCTTTTGGGAGAACGTTTTATTTTATTTCACATCCAGTTTTCTTCGGCTCCTCCACTTTAATGGTCGTTCTTCCGGCCCTGAAATTATAATTATTAAACATCAGAACAAATCAAAATCAAGCCAAGACAGACAGGATATCTTGCTAAGCTAAAAGCGTTCGGTACCAAAGTATACCTCACGTTTATATATCGTTTGTTTGTATATTCTGTGTAAATTGTCTGTTTTGTTGTAAACCTTCTGCGAAGAAGTCTCTTTGGAGAAGTGTAGAAGCGCTTCGCCACGGTTGTTTACGCTTAGTTTGAAAAACCTTAAACTAGAAATTGCGTAGAGGGTCTTCTCTACATATCGGATCTGTGTACGTAGATCAAGCTCAAAGTTGTATATTATATATCTTTTAAATTGTTTCATGACCTAGCTTGGCTCAATATATAAGTTGTATAAATTAGTGAAGAAAAAAATCATCTTCCTCATTTTTAGTTCAATTCAATTAAATTTAACTTCCTGCTTGTCATTAATATTAATACCAATCAATTGACAGTTATACCGTAATTAGCAGTTTGTTTCCAGCAGCAACCTTTTTCGGTTGTAACAACAAATATACTTGGTTGCAACATTGTATGGATGGGGTGTGACTATACTGATAAATGTTTTTATATAAGAACTACATGTTTCTCTTTTTATTACAACACCAAATATTTGGTTGAGGCTGGATGTTCTTTTTTTTCCAACCATTTTCAGCCTTGGGTGTTTTTATTTTTGTTCCTATCTATATACCCTTAAAGAAAACTAATTTTGGCGAGTACTAAATTTTGGCGAATTTTGACCAAATTGCAAAAGTGATTTTGCCCAGTAAGTACTCAAAATTAGTTCCCTTTAAGGTATAGGAGTTCAAATAACAAAGAAAATGCATTTTCTCTAGAGAACCGTTATAACGCCAGCAGATACGGAACGCTGTTTTAACGTCCAAACAATGTTGTTTAAACATCAGAACGTTATTTGGACGTTGAAACAATGTTGAAATAATATCGCGTGCTTGGGACACCTTTTATTAAAGCGTTGAAAAATTCTCCCTTGGCATTTTCTTAAGGTGTTCTTAATTTTTGAACAAATGTCAGCCTCAATGTTCTTATAAACTATTTTCTTATAAAAAGAAAAAGGTGTATATTAAGAAAATTGGAAAATATAAGTGTTTATCATAAGAGTTGCTTAATTTTTCAAGAATGAGTTATTCCAGCAGACACGGAACACGTCTGAACGTTAGTTATACTTTGCAAGAACGTTGAAATAACGCCATGTGTCTGTTGAATGTCCAGGGGTGATATTGAATTGATGTATTCGAGCGAGGAATTTTCGTTGTTGTTCTTATAAGTTACCGTTAGCAAATTATAGTTTTTGTCAAAATTGTTTCGGATCCTCACTTAGAAACAAAATGTTTTGTTTATTTCTATGTTTGTTAATGACGTCATTATGTTTCAACAGATGTTATGTCATAATTTGATTTTGGTTCGAATATATAAGGACGTTTTATGATAGCAGCGGTTTTATTATTAGTTGTTCTGGTTGTCTGAAATTTAGTTTAAGGTTTACTCATCGGAAAGATTTTTACTGCTGTTGTGGTTTGAAGATAAAGTGACGATGTTCTTAGTTTGCAATCACGGTCGAAATGTTTGATTTTCTGCTATTTTTGAAAAAAGTCTTCAACTTTTGGTAACCATTTTACTTATGAAGTTTTAAAAAGATTTACTTTTATTGGCCATTGGGGCCATTGGTACCATCTGTAGTATTTGCCAGTGCGAATTAGAAATTCTTAATAAAAAAAAAACAACTTAAATCGAATTATAATCTCATTAGACGATTATGGCCCACCTCTCCCCATATCAGTGTTGAAAAAGTCTGAACAGTTGAAATTCAGATATTGGACAGGGGTTCTGACTACGATAGGGGTTCTGACTACGATGATTTTAGGAACCTTTTTTACAGATGATATTTATATGCATATTGTGGACATCATGGGTATTTCAAATTCCTGCAAGTTAGTTGAGTTGCTAAGAAATCTGAGAAAAGATCTTGCGATCTTAAAAGAAAACCTATGCTGGAGTCATTTAAGACGTAATTTTATTCGATACGGCAAGGTTTTTCAGCGGGGTAGTTTGTAAACTACCTGTAAACTTGCTTACTATACTTTATAATTCCAGTCGTCTAGATGCTAGGATGCTAGACTAAAGAAAACCTTGAGACAGCATGTAAAAAGGCCTTTATAAATATTCCATTTGCATTTCGAACTTGTTTTATTTTTATGTGCATTTGGGTTCATCTTTTAAATGTAATGTTTAAAACAAAAACATTATTCAGCTGATAAAATACTTGTACTGGTTTGAAGGTTTTCTGTTCACCGTTGATTTAAAAAGCTTAATCTTAACTCTCTCTTTATCATGTAGAGACATGCTCTCAGTTGTTGTTTAGATTGGGTGTTCAGTTTCAAAAAGTTTGTTTTTAAATCTCTTTAAATCAAGTACCAAATCGCTTAGTTATTAGTCAAGACTTGTTTAAGTACACCGTCGAAGCTCTAATTAGCGGACGCCATCGGGAATTCGACTTTTGGTAATATAAGCTCTAAGTTCAGAAAATATATGTCCGCTAATTAGAGCTTCGACTGTATATTTATTAGTCTGCGTCTTAGCAAGAATTATTTTGTCTGTACATTGTACATCTACGGAAAATTGAGGGTCTGTTCTCATTCGCAATATCTAGTTTGAGATTTTTCAAAATAAATACTAAAACAGACAATAAGGGCAGAGTATAATAACGAACGATAAATGTGAGGTATACTTTATTGCTAAAAATTTCATTTTGCGGCATTTGAATTTGGTGGTTGAAGTCAAAATGGAAATTTCGTGGCATTTAAATTTTTTTGCGGTATCCAGGAGAAAAAGTGTATTTTGGTTTGTTTTTAATGTATTTTTCGGATTAATTTCTTGAATTTTTTGCCAAAAATTCCTTTTAACGACATTCGCGACATTCAACATAATTCGCGATCCAGCTACTAATATGTTTTCTCGACATTTTCATTTTTTGCAGTTTTTCGAACTCGACCGCGAAATCGCGACCTATTCATAGCGCGAAATCTTCATGCAATATAGTACTCTGGGTCCTTACAGAGTAGCAAATATTTGGCTTTTAAGAAATATTGTTTTTAAGATTCTTTGTCAACACATGTTTTTTTCTCTATATTTGTCGATGTTGTTGATTTCATTCAAATTACTGTTGCCATTTGTGTCATTTGCATCTTTTAAAAGAGATTTGTTTGTTTGTTAGCCATCTCTGCGGTTTTATGTCAAATTTGGTATTATTTCCTTATCGCCCTTATTAACTTTATCATGATTTACAAGAAGAATATTTTTAGTTGGTTTATCTCTTTATACTAACCTGGTTAAAGATATCAGAGGGTTAGAAATTCTGACTTTAAGGCACGTTATGGTACACATTTTTCATAAGAATATGGAAATTTGAGGGCTGAGATTGTTTTATATGCTTATCATCTGTTGTTCTTTCAAAAACGGTAGATCAGTTATTTTAAAGGGTTCAAGCTGGGTCTCAATTATCAGCTAGGGAGAGATTTAAGATGTATTTAGGAATGAATTCCAAAAATAAATTTTAAGATGGCATTATTCTTAGGACATTTTCATCATGAATATTCTTATAAAGTGTAAAGTGTATTCTTATAAAATGCGTTCTATCAAATAGTGCAGGTAGGGTTAAACATAAACTGAAAAAAAGAATTAAAAACGAGTACTGGTAACATTATGGCTGTCAAAAAAACATTAGACGAAATCTTGGTCCAAATTGGGCCCCTGGGTGTCTACCAGGGCTGTCTCATCACATTACTCTCCTACTGCATGATAACCATGGGTTTACAAACTGTGAAAATGACCTTCATTGCAAATGATCCTGGCTGGGAATGTGTCCAAAACACAACGACGTGTAATTACACTGGCATTATCACCACGGAGGAATTGGAAACTTATAACAAACGATGCGATTTGCAAGATGCGGAATGGAAATTCCCAGATGGTGCATCATCTATTGTGACAGAGGTATTTTTTTGTTTCATTGTATTTTGTTTTTTCACAGAAAGAGTCGATAGGTTACTATTGTTTTCGAGCTTAAGGCTAACATGTTCTTTTTTTTATTTGGTGTTCTTCAGTGCTATTTTTGTAGACATCCTAAGCAGACCGCACAGAACGTTATTCCAACGTTGTTTCAACGATAAAATAATGTTATGACGACAACGTCGAAACAACGTTGTTTGGACGTTAAAACAACATTGCGATGGGTATTGAACGGATTATTCTGAAAATTCGTGGAAAATGTTTTCAATATCCATTTTTTCCGATTTCTTTCTCAGTTCAACTTGGTTTGTGATCGGTCGATTCTGAAGAATGTTGCAATCTCCATGGTTTACTTGGGAATGTTAATGGGGGCTATCATATTCGGTTTTGTGTCCGACAAATTTGGTCGCTGTCTCTCTCTAATGATTGGTATGTTATTGATGTCGATTGCTGGCATGACGTCATCTTTTGTCAGTGCATTCTGGGAGTTGGTCTTACTGAAGTTTCTAGTTGGAGCTGGCATTGGTAAGATTTAAGTTTTTTTTTTTTTAGGAAACTTACCATAGATCAAAATACAAATCTCGCATAAACAAGGGTATTGTTGTGCTTAACAGAAATCGTCACATCTTTCGCTAAATCAAGAAGTAAAAGTCTCTTTGGTGGGCTAAAATTTGGTCAAAATCAGGTTGTTTGAGCTAAAAATGGCAAGGAAAAAAGCTCAAATGATCCAATCCAGCAGGTACAATCGAACATTGTTTGGAAGTCCTAATAACGTTCTGACGACGAAGCAACGTTGTTTGGACGTCAAAACCACGTCCCGTACCTGCTGGGGACGTAACATAAATACGTACTCTGTTCTCCGATTTTAAATACCATCGTTTCTAAAACAAGAATTCGGGTGCTTAATGTGAATGTTATGATGCGGACGTTAACTATACCTTAAAAAGACTCTTCACTGGTTATTAATAATTCTCATCATCTTCATTCCCCAGGTGGTTCGTTGAATAGTATCTTTATTCTTACTGCTGAGTTCGTTGGTGCATCCAAACGTGCATTTGTTGGGACGTTCATATGGAACTTTTTTACACTTGGATTGTGTTTGTTATCTTTACTCGCTTACTACTTACCGAACTGGAAAGATTTGAATCTTGCTGTATCAGCACCTGGTGCCTTGATTGCCGTTATTTACTTGTAAGTTTATTTTCTAACCAAGGTGTTAGTTAGGTTCGGCACCTGTGAGGGGCGCAAGGTTCTAGCGCGCTGTTTAAGAGGGCCCGTACCACCGGGGAGGGGGCATGTACCCACTATTTCACAAAGCAAAATATTTTTTTTCATTAATTTTTGGAAAATTAGAAGGAAACAGGAAGCGGTTTTACCCAAACGAGAAGGGTCAAAATTAAGAATCAAGTCACGACCATGTTCGAGCATCATTATCAAAAGTCTTTTTCGCGAGAATTAACTTTCGCGAATGAGCCTAATGAGAATTTTTCGCGGAATAAACTTTGGCAAATTTGATCAAAACGCGCAAAAGTTTCTTCGAATAAATTAGGCGAATCTGTTCTTTTTTTTAGTTTTTTACCAGAATCGCTTCGCTGGCAATGGGTCAACGGAAGAAAAGCCAGTCTGGAAAGGGCTTTGAGAAGAATTGCACGAATCAATGGCAAATCTTTCCCCGAGTCTACACAGCTTGAATATCCAGAAGACCTTACCAGCAGCGAAAGTGGTAACTTGTGCAAATTGTTCTCAAAACGATCTATGGCTCTTCATATGCTTGTCATTATGTTTGCTTGGTAAGGGTTTAATTTTTATCGAGAAAAAAAAAATAAAAAGGCTCCTCGTAAAAGTTTAGATTTAAGACAGGTCTGTAATGACTACTGCGTGCGTAATCGTATTTTCCTATATTTTCATACATCTATCAGGTCTTTTTAGAAGTCCCGTACATAAATTGACAAATATAGATAATTACAATATTGATGAATTGCAGTTTTCAGATTTTAGCTTTAAGGGCTCTGACCATAGTGAAAAATCGATTTTTGATTTTGAAGATAAAACCTTTTTGTTTTCACCTTCTTGACATTTTTTTAGAAACAGACTGCTTTTGAAAAATCTTTTTTAATTATTTCTATCATGAGTAATTCAGAAATCAATGAAGCATGGACCTTAAAAAGACGTGATAAAGACGTTAATCGTGTACTTTTTACAAAAAAATGCTTAATTCCGTCGGGTCTTTTCTAAAGTACTCACAAATAGTTGTGTTATTTAGACTTTTGTAGAAAGTTTTTCTCATCCAACGCGTTAAAAGTTATGACTGGAATTATGAGTGAAAAACTGGTGAAAAACCACTATTTTCAAGATTGTGAATAAGATCCTCAAAGGTTGAAATACTCTTCTTTGCAAAATTCTTCAATTTCTTCTTCATCAATTTTTCCGTTGTGATTTTCATATTTTTAGATGTAGAAATAATTGGCCTAACAGAAAATGTATAACACCATATACTTTAATGGCCTATATAACGTTCAATTTAACATTTTTAAAATGCATCACAAATTACGAAAATTCACTATGGTCACTCAGAGCCCTTAACTAAAATTCCTTATAGTGAGGACTAAACTTTTATAACTTCTCATACATTCCCAATTTATTCACTCTCCAGGTTTACATCAGCTGCTGTTTACTACGGTGTCACTCTCAGCACTGGAAAACTTGGTGGAAATTTCTACTTGGTCTTTTTCCTGACAAGTATTATTGCCATCCCGGGCAACTCGGTTGCCGGATATGTCATCAACCGGTTCGGTAACAAAAGAGTGTTCATTATAACCATCTTTCTGACAGCAATTTCAATGATGGTTGCTGCATTGTTACCGATGAAAGGAGGTAAGGGCCAAAATAATTTAGAGTTTTTAGATGGGAAAATGTATCTATAAGGTGAACTCTCGTACCTTACTACATTCATGCAATCTACAATTGGTGACGAAATATATTGGCAATTTCCCTTATTTCCTCGTTCTTCGAAATTTGAAGTTCGGGCGAGAAAGTCGAATTTGGGCTATCTCTTAAATGTAATCGGATATTTCAATTTGGGAG
>JAUJPO010047962.1:0-16001 GCA_032270745.1 Tiaropsis multicirrata
CAATAACTGAATATGGCGCGTTGGCAATAGCCTGTAATTAGAAGCGAACACCGTCTACCATGTGGTTACACACTTACTTACAACGGGCGCAGTGCTAATGAAAGGCCCGTACGCTAAGCGCTGGGCCAATAATTAATGCATAGTAAAAAATATTCTCTACAACACATATTTTGCGCCATCCCTGTCTACGCGCCTGTTAAAGGCTACATTAGGGTTAGCTGTGACTTTTATCAAAAGTGTCCTGCGCTAAAAATATATCATGCATATTTTCCTGTCGTAAAGACTCAAATTTAAGTGATGGTGTGTATCTGTACCAAAGTGGGTGGAGCCGCAGGATCTCCTCATGCTATATGAAAAAGTAAATTCACACTCTTTCGTTTTACTAAAGTTTTTGCTTCTCGCCTCTGGGTTAAAATATGTATACTTATTTTACAGCTTCTTTGTCTTCAAATAACACCATATCCCACGGTGTGTCCCGAACGTTTCTTCGGGCCTATTCAGACCATTTAATTTGGGCTTCAAAATAAAACTCTGCAATAGACCTTTTCATAAATTACTTAATTACAAATTACTTCGACTGCCTCGTTTTCATACAATTACCAAGGTGATTATGTCTCACGAGTCTCAAAATTACACATCTATCAGTGAGTCAAGTTTTCATAAGCTCCCTTAGGATTTGGTTACCATAGCGCTCAATTCAAAACGAGACAGTCGTTGGTCGTGATGTAATTTATGAAAAGGTCTATTAGTCTTGAAATAACGTCACTTTTAAAAAAATGGTAGGGACACACCACGGGTTGTAAACCACCTTGTCCGCAAACTTTCTGTAAATTCTGTGGACTTTGCGCTTTGGAAAGATCTTTTGATAGGCAAATTTAGCAATATAAAGTACCTAACGGTAACCAATAAATTGATGTATTACCCTTTAGATTGCTTTTATACATAATTGACTTATATCCCTGACCACACCTTTCTAATCCTGACCTACCTCAAACAAACAATTTATCCAAATTTATATGTATTTTATATTATATTAAGTTTTTAAAGTAAAGACTGGTAAAGACAATATTTTCTGTAAATTAGAGGTAGGTCAGGATTAAAAAGGGATGGTCAGGATTAGCCAACTTGACGGTAAACATGAGTTTTGTAAAATCATAATCTGCAATTAAAACTTTAATGGATCATTGAAAATACCCCAGAGTTGAAATTTACACTCACTAAAACGATTGAAACACAGATGTGCAGAACAAACTCCACAATAAGTTGTCAGTTAATATTTCAATTTCGGACCTGATGCCGAGTGAACCATTTGAACTGGAATTTTTGTTTTAAATTGTTAAAATTTTTAAAATGTCCAAATCAGAGGTACATAAGATACATTTTTGACAGAGAGTGTTGACTTCCAAATAAGGAATATGAGCAAAAGCAAAATTTTCTCTGTTAGACAGAGTGTCAAAAACTACAAAAAAAACTCCCTTACTTGCCAAAAACTACAAAATCTAGAAAATGATCGTTTTCGTTCATAACTTTATGAAAAATATTTCAATCTTCCTCAAATCCACAAAGGAATTGTATCTATATGTGCTTTATGCAATTCCAGTAATGATTTGCTGTAACTAAGCCTGAGTCCATTTTGAAAAATCAAAGTGCCAGTGGTCCAACGAATGAGAATTCGATAAATTTGATAAAGTTAAAAAAATGATCGTTTTCGTTCATAACTTCATGAAAGATATTTCAATTTTCTTCAAATTCACACAGGAGTTGTACTTCTATGTGCTTTATCCAATTTCAGTATATAATGGTTTGTTGTAAAAAAGTCTGAGTCCATTTTGAAAAATCAAAAGTGCCAGTGGTCCAACGAACAAAAATATAGGCAGTCAAGAAAATCATTGTTTTCGTCCATAACTTCATGAAAAATGTTTTAATCTTCTTCAAATTCACACAGGGACTGTATTTGTATATACTTTGTCCAATTCCAGTAATGGTTTGTTGTAACTAAGTCTGAGTCCATTTTGAAAAATCAAAGTGCCAGCGGTCCAACGAACGAGAATTCGATAAAGTTCAGCAAAAAATGATCGTTTTCGTTCATAACTTTCATGAAAAATATTTCAATCTTCTTCAAATTCACACTAGAGTTGTACTTCTATGTGCTTTATCCAATTTCAGTAATGGTTTGTTGTAAAAAAAGTCCTAGTCCATTTTGAAAGTGCCAACGAACAAAAATAGGGGCTACATTCAGAAGTTTTTAATTCCTGACCATCTGAAAATCCAACTTGGTAACAATCGACATTTCTTTCTCAATCGGTTATTTCCGCTAATTGAGACAAAAACAACTTAGGGCCTAGTCTCTTAACTCTTGCACAGTCTCGCCGTTTTTACTTTCGTTTTCTCGCCTCAAAAATTGACATCGGAGAAGAAAAACGAGAACAAGGAGAAAAGCCGTTTTAATAAATATTTCCTTAAGGAGGAAATATTTAATAACTTTTTGCATCCTTGTAAAAGCCAATTAATAACAGTCAAATTCGTTATTCTGACGTCATTCTTTGTCGTTTGTACAATTCTTGTAGTTCTTTCTCCTGTCATATAAAAATATATAAGAATCAAAATTACAAACGAAGGCTTCCTTATATCCCTTCATGAAATATCTATCTATTATGTAATCTTTTATACTACAGAAACATCCAAAAAAGCTGAAAGTGTTTGCCACTAGTTAGCTTTATTGTTTAAAATCAAAACATTAGGGTTTTTTTAGGATGTTTCCGTATAAAATAATACGTAGTGGATACTTTATTCGGATTAATTTTCGAGAATTCGCAATTTTTTGCCCTTTTCGCCAAAAATTTGTCTCGCGTGGGGTCGTCGATTCGCGAAATTAAATCCGCGCGAAATTTTTGAGACTATCATTTTAGCAAAAAAAGTTATCAAAACCATGCAATTTTGGTAAAATATGTCCATTTTTAGGGTCATTTGCGAAATTAAATCCACCGGAAATTTTTCAAAGTCTTGACTCGCGAGATTAAATCCAAAAAATTTCGTGACTTTTTTTGCTCTCTAAATTTAATCTAGCGAAAATTCATGAATATATTTTTTGTCACGAACAACATCAACAAAAAGTACCTTTTGGATTAAATTATTTTTATAATCACTGAGAATTACATACATCACTATAATAACCCCCAAAATATTTTCTGTGAAAAGGCGGGCTACAAATCAACTTATCCTCCGATATCACTACGAACAATAGCATGTAATCATTTTCACTCGCTATTTAGTTAGCCAAAATCGTGAGGGGTGGGGCTAAACAGATAAAGACTGAATTGTCAAACTTGAATAGCATATCCCTTACGAAGAAATTTCTGAGGCAAGAAATTTTCGCGGAAGAATATTTCGCGAATTAAGCTCCCCGAAATTTCGTGTTTCGCGAAAGAAATTTCGCGAATTAAATGAAAATCTACTGTTTCAATCGCACTTTTTGCGACGAAAAATAAGGAAACAATAGTTGTTATTGATACTCTAGGGGCTCAGTTAGGTCTCGTATGCACATTCGCGTATAGTCATTTTGACTTCTTATCATGATTATATGGACCTTAGATGGTCAGTAAAAATAGGTGGCTATTTTTGGCTCATGTTCAGTTTTCCAAATTTACGGCGGTAGCAGACCCTATCAGAGACCCTTCAAGTAAAAGTCGAAAATTTATAGACTTCAAATATAGATTGGAAATTTAATACTGATCTTGAAGATGCAAAAGTGTGTCTGAAAATTTTCCTATCTCGAGATATAAGGTACTTTCGTTTTCTCGAATTTTGTAACTCACAAAGTACTAGTCCAGGCAATATGAAGCACTTACCCCCACCTTGGAGATGAGAAAGGTTTGAGACTGTTTTTGGGTTCCGACATATCTATATTTTGAGAATCATGATGGCCAACCAGGTGGCACCAATGCTGGGTAAGGCCTGGAACAGGGGTGGGTAGAAGAAAGTTTGGACAAGATGTTTCCTAAGATAGGTCACTTATTTTCTCTATGACTCAAAAGATTGAACTATTACAACGATAAAACTTTGTGTACAGGTAGTAAACATGTTGGAAATTATCTTTGTAAAATCTTGTGTGATTTGGAATTAAATTGTGTATTTTACAGACCAGAATATGACATTTTTTAGAAAAATTACAATTTTTTGTAAAAATCAAAGTTTTTGACGTTTTTGGATGGCAACTTGGCATTTTACAGACCAATAATTTTAGCCCTGGTTGTCAAATAGCTAATTTCAATGCCTGGGGTAGGTCACTTATCTATTTTGGTCGTATTATTTATTTTGATGTTGTTTTTAGTATTTTTTTATCCCTGACTAAAATTTGAATAAAAGAAAGTTTTCGCGGAAGAAATTTTCGCGGATTGCCTGTTTGAGATTAATTTTGCGGAAGAAATTTCTTCCCTTAAGGTACATGCTATTAAACCAGGTAAAATGTTATGAAAAGGTTTTGAGGTTCAGTCTAAACAGCAATATAGTGTCTCTCAAAACTGACAAAACCTCCACCGTGGCAGTGATGTAAAGTAAACACCAAGAAAAAAAATTGAATGTTAGTAGGTATGTTAATAGGCATTCATTCATACATTAATTTTTTGGTTTCGTTGATATTGTTGTTTAGCAATTTCTTTCTTGACATCACCAGGGATTTTAGGAATCATATATATGTGATTGCGATCTTCACTAGTATAATGATATGCTGAAATTATTGAAAGAAGAAAAAATTAATAAAATACCTTCGTATTCTTTGACGCCGAAACACGAATATTTGCGTCCTGAAAAGGTAGCTTTACACACCCAGTTACTTGGCTATAGCTCAAAACTACTTCATTTTAGGGCATTTAAACCAAATGCTTTTAGAAAAAGTTGGAGAATGGCTTTCTAATGGTACCAAAGCCTATGTCTATCTCTCATGCTACAAGGTTTAATGGTCATTTGAAGTTTCAATTTTATGTAAAAGAATTGTGAAACGCCTTTTTCAAAAACACTGCGGGGTTTCAAAGTAATTTAGTCTTAACATAATTTTCTTCACTGAGAATATCATGCGAATATCATTCTTTGGATAGGATTAAATCCATGTTTTTAAAATGAAAGGAAAAAGAGAAAATTAAAGATTTCACTTAAGATACTTAGGCGATCCAACATTGACTATTAAGAGGATTCATTTTCGCGTGGATTAATTTTTGCAATTTTCGCGATTTTTGGCCATTTTCTAGCGGCAAAATGATTTATTTCATGCTTTTTGCCCAAATTCCCTATAGGAAAATGAAAGAATTTAGGTCAAAAACAGGTGATTTCGCGAAAGTTCGACGTTGTTTTGTCCGATAAGGTACATTCGAATGTTTTTTTATTTTAGAGCTTTTCAAACAACATGGGAATCAAAGGGCTCAGCAAATACGTTGAAGATAATGATAAGGTGATGCGCATGCGTGAAATACGTTTGAAAGGGTTGACTTTAGTTGCTGATGGACCCAATCTTCTCTATGGGTTGATGAATGGTGCAAAATATCTTGAGTTTGGAGGCGATTATATGCATTATTATGAACATTTGAAAGATTTCTTTAACAAGATCAAAGAATCGGGTATCAATCTGTATATTGTTATGGATGGCGGGAATAATTTGGACATGAAGGAGGAGGAGCAGGAGAAGAGAGCGAGGAAGAAGATAAATAAAATCGTCCAATTTAACAAAGGTGGACGACGCAATTTACCATTGCCCTTGTTTCTTTACCCCATGTTTTATGAGATTATCAAGCAGAGCGACAACGTCCAATTCGTTATATGTGACCAGTAAGTGTTTTAATAGACGGACAGCAAAGATCTATTTCAATTCAATTCAAATCAAAATTAACAACAAACTAACAAACGAACCAACGCATTAACTAAGAAGTTGTGTGAAAGATATTGATTTTGCTTACATCCTAGTTTTAGTGGCTAAGGGGGGAGGAGCACGCAGTCGGTACTTGAGAGTGTGATGGCTAACTGCGATAATAATATAATGACTGAAGGTTTAAATCAGTTTTCAATTCTTTGGTCTAACCCAGCTGGAGGTTGAACCCACAACCTTGCGAACGGGAGGCGATCATTCTAACCACTTGGCCACCGTCGCTGTCATTAACCTACAATGTCGGTTTATAAGTGTGCTTTCTATTGTTAAAATGTCAAAATTTTCTCAACATTTTAAAAGTTTAAATTTGGGTCCCTTCCTTTTAATTCGAAGCCGGAGTTAATGATTTCACGTTCTATTCATTACACTTTCCATGTAAAAAATAAAAACAATTTCCTAGCTACTGTTAAGTGTGATAAGTTAGCCTCTAATCAAATGGAGTAGCTTAGACAAGTTTAAAAGACTTTTCATCAATTTGGTTTCAGGGAGGCTGATCTCATGGTTGCATCTTTGGCCAATCAACTAGATGGTTTTGCGGTGTCCGACGATAGTGATTTATTTTTATCTGATATCCAGAATGGTATCATCAATGTCAAATCTCTATGTAACGGTCTCATAAGAAAGCCAAAAGAAGGTTGCAAGTTCTATCATCGTCGAAATTTAGCAAATCACTTTGGGGTTCGAGAGGATTTGTTACCTCTGTTAGCTCTGGTGCTTGGAAATGATTACACTGTGGAGAAGCATCAATCCAAATTGAGGAAAGCAATGAAGATTAAGTCAGCTAGAACTGACGCCGTCTTGAAGGGGTTTGCTGATTACTTGGCGAAAGGGAATCTTACTGGAAGCATTGGTGAGATTCTAGGAGGTCTTTGTGGTGACGACAGAGAAATGGTTTCTCAGTTACAAAATGAGCTAACAGAATATGTCGTAGAGAATCTAGAGTCTTCACAGCAGAATGTAGATTTTTTCAGATCAGGAGAGAAGCACAAATCCGTTCGAGAAATCATTGATAATAGAAGCACGTTGAGGCAGCTAGTCATAGATTTGGTTAAAGCTGGATTTTTGTCAGCAGCTACGCTTGATCTGCAGGATCACTTGGTATACCATACCAGTATCCAAGCTGAGCTTATTGGTCGAGAATCAACATCTGATTGTTCAAGTGATCTGAGAATATGCTTTTACTCTCTTGTTCTGGAGACAGGCTCCATTGCCAAAGAAACCTTTAGAGTTGGGAGAGCATTTGAAACACAGGAGATTGAGGTCACAGCAAACCGCTTTCCACCTTTATTTGATCTGGTACAAAAGCCAAAGGAAGAAAGACAAATCTTCATGATGGATCTTATGCTCGTTCCACAAAGCAAACGTCCTCTCATTCTCGAGATCTCAAATACTCCGTCAGCATTTTTTCTAATGTGTCTGCGATACTTTTCACAAATGACTGACATATCAAACGAAGAATGTCAAGCCCTTTTATCGATGCATATACAGCTAGAATATCACACTTTAGAATATGGTATCCCAAAATATCTTGATCAAAACCTTGTACACATTTTCAATTCATTCCATTCGGTGTTTTACTATGCATCGGTAATCAACACGCTACTGGGGTTACCATTTTTGTTTCCTGAAATACGTTACATTTTGTGTGGAAGTTTGTTTCAGTATGCGTGCCTACAAGGTCAGTTAAGTTTATTATTGGTCACTGTTTCTTCTAGTTCTGTAAATAGCGAGGTTACAGAAGAGGATATTTAGGACCTTAGACGGTATAGGTCGGGCTGTACATAGTTTTTCGTTTACACATGTTTTGTTTATGTACAGGACGACCTATACGCGTCTAAGGTCCTATAAATATCCTCATGCGTAACCTCGATATTAAATCTTTAGGTAACTAGCTGTTTAACGAAACCCATAAAACAATCGGAAACGTAGTGGCCTAATTTTTTTGTTTTCTGAATTTAAATGTTATTGCGTTTTCTCATCAGTTTTCCCGATTGTAATTTTTCCTGATTATACTGTAACTCTGTACTGAACCTGAGTTATAATGTTCTTTTTTTTCTTCTAAAAATTTTCAATATTATCAAGATTGGGTTTTTCTGGAAAGGCCCATATTGACAGTTGTTATTTTTTTCGGAATAAACTAAAGTTCATGGTGGGCTAAAATTTACCCTTGACTGTTGCTGCAGATTTATTTCATTTTATAATCTCTATAATATTGTTATATATCTGCATAATTTTTATGTTTTCTAGGAGATTCCATCAGAGAGGGATTCGACGAAAACGATTTGGCTGATTATACAAACTACAATGACTTTCTAAATGGAGAATAAAAATTGTGAAACATTTTATTTCACATGTCTGAGTCACAAATCTTCACAATTTCTTATGTAATTTATACCGAAATTGTTTATCAAATCACTCGGCTCTGGGTAGATTGCCAGTTATCCGATGACATCTATCCACTACACGTGTTTTTATTATAAGAACACGATACGAACATTTGGAGGACTTCGGAGAATCAAGAGTATAAAATATAAGAACATTTTTTTTCATTTTTGATTATTTATGTACACATGTTTAAATGAAAAGTAATTAACAACATTTTAAGAACATTTAAAGGCTTGAAAGCAAAAAAGCTGAGAAAATTAGAAGGCTTCGAATTTTAATGTTCTCATAAATAAAATCATGTACTCGAGATTTTTCACGCTTTAATAAGGTCTTTTTATATTACAGTTCTCTCGGTTCTCTCGTCTAAACAACGTTGTTTCAACGTCAGAACGTTAATTGGACGTGGAAACAACGTTGAAATATATAGAGTTTTTTGTCTGCTGGGTCATCGCATTGTGGATTATACCATATAATTCATCTGCAAAATTGAGACCATGTCGTTCTTTAGTACAAAAGTCTCTCAAAATTGCTTGAATAAAAGAAACAGTTTTTTGGTCTCTATGCTTCGTTCTCCAAACTCGTTTAAGAGACTTTACTACGGAAAACTTCAACGGGCTCAATTTAGCAGCTCCACAACATCATACTACTTACAGAATATTCAGGTAAATTTCCTTCACGAGTTACTTGGTTCTTTGGGTCACGAATTTTCTTGAACTTCACCAGTCCGCTAGATGTCTTTTCGACTTTGATGTTATGTTTTTTGAATTTCATGTATGGGAAAACTGATTCTTGAACTTGCTGTATGAGTTGTTGTGTAATAAGCAAGGTCGCAAGATGCTGTGTAAAAAAGAAAGAAAATTAAACAAAGAGCAAAGCGAACAACTTTAATATTTCATCCAATATTTCATTAACTACACGTTTTTTTATAAGAACATTACCATTCGAAGAAGCCTTCTAATGTTCATAGCTTTTTTGGTCTCAAGCCTTACTTTCGCCATTCTGTGTAAAACTATGTTTTTTTCTCAGTTTGGCGCTTCATTTGAAAATTCGTAATTGTTTTCAGTTCCCAAAAAAATTTAAACGAGCACAAAAAACGAGCCAAATTCGTCAGATGGTATATTTTCATCACGTCTTCTGGTCTTCTTTAGAGCTTTATCGTACCGATAAAAAATTTATCACCATCTGAATATCAGGTTAATTTTGAATATATATACCATTTATAAAAATAAAAAATCGGGACTTTGACACCCCGCCTTTTTGACGTATTTTTGCACTTTTTTAAAAGTGATTTTTTACTTTAAAAGCTTATAACTTGGTAAACACGGAACTAAATTTAAAATGTTTTACGTCAAAATTTAAGTTAGACTTTCCTCTGCCTAATGAAATAAATGTATAAAAACACTTAAACTTTTTTGTGGGCCACCTGGTATGTGCATAGAATTTTAATAAATCTAGTTTAGTTTAATTTTCCAATTCAATTTTGCGAGCATCCCATGTTAGTTCCGATATTGGCAGCTTCTTTTACATTATTAAGCCTAAAGTTTGTATTCAATTGATAATCACTGTTTTTACTTTTACTTACTTTTTAAGCTATATTTTCTTTAATTTTTATTTTTTTTAGTTACTTTATTCAAATAACAATTGACACGAGTCCACAATTCCGTTTTTTATCTTATGAATACGTCCATGATATATCTCCTATTAATTTGACTGCTACTTTCCCATTCAATTATATTTCCCTCTTCTACCAAAATCGGCGGTGATTGGTTTCTCATTTTACGTATATAAGATAACTATTTTTTAATAACATTTTTTAGAATCATGGAATTTATTTAGAATTTTTTATCGTTATAATTATATAAGGATAAGAACCACTGATTTGTGGAACCCGAATAATGCCAAACAATAATAAAAAAAATCAGGACACTAAAAAGCAAATGAAATAACCTGTTTTAACATGACCATATCTTGCAAATAGAACGCAATGTAGAAGAGTGATAAGAAACTGTTGACGAAATAAAACTGAAAAGCAAAAACATAACAAAATTATGTGTGCAGTGTGTGGCGAATCAAACCCAGTACGTAGGCACGGAACGTTGTTCTAACGTCAGAACGTTATTTGGACGTTGAAAAAATCTTCGAAGTTAAGCCTGGATTTATCTGAACTTTTGTAAGCATTTTTGACAGCCGCTGTCACAGTATACCAGCAGTTCTGGTTATTATTATCGTCCACTCCACGAATGAGTAGCACAAAACAGATAAACTGGCTTACCACTGGGAGCCTGACGGCAGGTGTTGCACTCCGCCTCAGTCTAATTCCCCTTAGCAGTCTAGTGCTAGCGAAAGAAGGATAGACTCCTCCGTTGTACGGCCGCTACCAAGAGTAGATCCCCCCGATGAAATTACTTAACTTAACTACAAAGAAAAACCTTACCAATACTAACTTGACGATAAGGTGATTGTTGTAAGACGATTGTATACGGTGGTTTTCTGAAAAATAAGGAAAGAAAGACTTCATAATACTGATAGAAGTTATTATAAAAATTCAAGGCCTATGTAAAAGCAAGAACTACCCATTTCTGCCACACCCAGAAGTAGGGGTGGACGTGACTCTATCTCATCTCTAGGTTGATCAACTTACCCTTTTAATTGCTTTTAAGATCCTGGTAACAAGATTGAACCTTCAGATCGTATCCGAGTACTCCAGGCTACATTAACAATTTTTAAGTTAAAAAAAGGAAGTTTCGATATCCAGCTAAAGCAAGAAATTCTTTTTTCAAGCGAATATTGAAAACTATTTTTTACTTTTATCCTGTTACTGTGTTGAAATTAATAGTAAGAAGTTTGTTATTGTCATACAGAGCCAATCAAAGAATATTGCAGAATTAAAACACTTACCCCAATCATTCATGATCACTGCCAGCTTTCCATACAAATGATTAAGACTGAAAATGATGGATGCATAAACGACTCCAGGTATTTTCATCAAAACCTTATTGAACAAGCCACCAGAGGAGCCTTTATTCCACGCCAACATTTTCTCTTTGAATTCGAAATAAAGCCACATACCAGATGCAGCAAAAAGCAAAGACAAGACTAGCACTGGATAGGTGACCAAGTACATCTTGAGTCTTCTTCTCCATGTTGGGTAATAAGGCTCCAGGAGGCCGGTGATGGGACTGACCCTAGGATGGCCTTTATATTCAGCTCGAGGCTTCTCCAAAATCGTTGACGTATCTAGTCGTAAGACAGGTTTGTTTAGGACGTTAAACTATCAGTGCTATCAGAGGAATCTTGTAATAAACACATGTTTAGCAAAATAAAAGAATTTCCTCTAGATATTCAGACATGAATACTGACAGGGCACTCGATCTCAAAACTACCATATGTTCGGACAAAAATTGGGGTTTCAAAATCCAACCCTTACAGTGCAGTGTAAAATTTGCTGAAATAACCGACCCTTAAAGTGCATTTTTCGGTCATTTCCCTAAATTTCTAAATTTTCTCAAATGTCCTACCCTTACAGTGCACCTGCAGGGGCTACCGGGGCTTTGTCTAAACCTCGAAAAACCTACCCTTAAGAGCTGCACCCCCGGGGGTTGAGATTAAAAACTATAACCCGAATCAAAACCTTTATATAAATTGGCTCCGAGGTGTATAAGCTGATGTACTGTACACCGCAATATTGAAAAAACACATTTAGAGAATATTTTATTTAGTGCAAAGTTTACAGGCATTTTACAGGGTCCGAACTTCCCCAAGAATGTACAATAGAAGCTCAAATCAAAACAGTTACATAAATTACGCTCCTAGGTGTATCCGCTGATGCACACCACAACGAAGGAAAAAAAATATAGAGATCTTTTATTTAAATCATTTTACATTTTTCAACTATGGGTTATGTGAAAAGGAAGCAATTCCTTCTTCTTACTACTGGACTGTTTTTTGTTTTGTTTTAACCATGTAGTTTTTTTTGTAAATATTGATAACATCATTATCAATTTGTAGTATTTTTAATGTAATCATTAATCGCGATTAAAAATCAAACCAAAGAAAAATAAGAAAAAGAGGTCCAGACCTGTCTGAGTGTCCAATCTTCCCCAAGAATGTACAATAGAAGCTCCTTTGCGTTTCCAGAGTTCCAAAAAGACGGTTGCCCATATGACGTTCATAATAGCAAACAAAATATTATCAGTATCCGTTGAGTCCCATACGAAGAACCATGAATGGAGAAAGCCGAAAAAAGCAGGTGGGATGAGGTATTTGGTGTAGTATTCCAAAAAGCAGAAATAAAGGGTGATGCTTTCGCCAAAGTATTTCTTGATCTCCTCTGTAATCAAAAGAAAACAAAACAAGAACTATGTTTATAGCATTCAAAGTAATAAAAGCAGCAGTTAAAGTCTACTTTAGACCCTCAGACTCCACAGTGTTTTTGAAAAAAGTAGAAATTTTCCAAACTTCAAATGACCGTTAAATCTAGTAGCATAAGAGATAGACAAGGATTTTGGTGCCATTAGAAAACTCTTTTCATACTCTTTCTAAAACGCATTCGCTTTATATATGTCTTAAACTGAAGTGATTTCGAACTATAGCCAAAAAACTGTGGGTCGGTAAAACTACCTTTTTAGGGCACCTATATGCGTGTTTCGGAGTCAAAGGGTTAAATAAAGGTTTTATTAACAGCGTGATATTATCTTTCATTTATTTTAAGTACATCATTTTCGTAGAGTAAATACAAAACATAACACACCAATTTAAATCTTACAACATATTTTTCATTTTGAAAATTACTAAAAGGTAATGTATGCAATGTTGTATATATATACCTCAGAAAAAATACAACACAATGTCTTTAGACACCCCTGTTTCAGTACACTAGTAGGTACAGCAAAAGCTCAACAGGGTGAAAGTCAAAATTCACTGCGCTGGGTGAAATAGTAGTGTTTTTCTAGTAGGGTCATAAACAAAAAAGATATTGTTCTTTCATCATATTTTCAGTGGGGTGGCTCTTTGTATTTCTTTGATTTACCACTGGAGTGAGAGAGAACATCCAATTTTCCAGGTGACCATTTTCTCCACTGGGGCAAAGAATGGGCTTTTTGAGTTTATATTTCACTGGGGTGGCCAGTTGGGCGGATCTGGTACTGTCTTTCTATAAGTTTTTTTAAGGCCAAAAAAACGGATTCTCACCTAATGGTTGGGTGAACTTTGTATAGTCTGTATACCATTTGGTTTTTAAGCCTTTCAAATTATCGTTCGAATGGAGTGGATATACGTCAATTATCTTCTTTGCTCTGCATCCTGGAACTATATAGTTTTTTAGAAAATAAATAAATTAATTTATGAGATGAATTAAACAGAATCAATAAATGGAAATCACTTTGAATGGAAACTAAATTTCTTTCAAGCCATAAAAGCTGCATATCAAAGCCGTAACTGCTCTTGAGAAAAGATGGGAGAATTCTGAGATCATTAGAGATCAGCTAATATGGATTTGACAAAAAACTCACACTTATCTCGTTTGCATCCTGAAAGAATTTGCAAATAATATTATCTCTTATATTCATCTATGGAAGCCGACAAGTGCCATTTCTATTTCAAAGTTCGTTGCGCGATTTCAAAGTTAGCTGCAGCATTTCATTATTTACGGCAACATTTCAAAGTTAGCTTCATCATTTTAAAATTTGCTGCACGATTTCAATATTAGCTGCGCGATTTCAATATTTTAGCTGCGCGATTTCAAAGTTTGAAGCTGCGCGGTTTTAATAAATTTCTGGTGGAACGAAGGCTAGTTATTGAATGGATTTCGTATGAGCGCATTAAATTTCTTTTTCTGTTTCCCCTGTTCCTTGGAAGTAAAAAGTAAAAAAAAACAGTAATGAATAGTTGGAAAATATGGTAAAAATATGGATACTTGGTGAGTAGAGTGATTAGCCTCGGATCTCAAGCTTCCAGCCAATCATTCATGAAATTTTGGAACTTTTCACTAAAACTATTGAAATTGCGCAGCAAACTTTGAAATTACGCAGAGAATATTGAAATGTTGCTGAAAATATTGAAATCACGCAGCAAATATTGAAATATTGCTGAAAATATTGAAATCGCGCAGCTAAACTTTGAAATCGCGTAGCTAACTTTGAAATCGCGTAGCTAACTTTGAAATGTTGCTGAAAATAAAGAAATGTTTCTAAAAATAAAGAAATGTTGATGAAAATAAAGAAATGTTGATGAAAATAAAGAAATGTTTCTGAAAATAAAGAAATATTCCTGAAAATAAAGAAATGTTGCTGAAAATAAAGAAATGTTGCTGAAAATAAAGAAATATTGCTGAAAATAAAGAAATGTTGCTGAAAATAAAGAAATATTGCTGAAAATAAAGAAATATTGCTGAAAATAAAGAAAAGTTTCTGAAATAAAGAAATGTTTCTGAAAATAAAGAAATGTTTCTGAAAATAAAGAATTAATGCTGAAAATAAAGAAATAAATAAAGCACACTTTGAAATAGAGATGGCACGTGTCGGCTTCCATATTCATCAGATCCAGTACACGCTTTTCTTTTTATAAGAATACTTTATAAGAATATTTATCACGAAACCAAAAAACAGTATTCTTATAAAAAAAGCGTGTAATAAAAAACTAAAACCTGAAACTTTTTATGGAATTTTGTTTTAAAAAGAAATATAGCGTAGCCCAGCCTCCAAGAGAAAATTTCTTACTTATAGGTCTCGATTTATAGACTTTGACTTTCGGATATCCAGGTATATGTTTGATCTCTTCATCATCACACAGCACATTGTTCAGCATGCACTTAATCAAATACTGTTGTTCAGAACATGAGAAAAAATCAACATTATTTTCTTCAAAATTTTGATAATCGTGTCTTTCTTCATTTCGAAATGGTTTAATAATCCCTTCGTGAGTTTTCTTCATCAAATTGAATTGGTCAGCTGCTTTGAGAAATTGATTGGTGTTTGCAGACATGATAAAAATTTTGGAATCCACTTCTCCTTCAGCTTCATAATGCTTCAAAAGAAGTTCAGCACCACCTGCCAAAACTAAAAAACAGAAAAATCAATAATATAATAAAATCTTCTTATTTCAAATTCACTTGACAAGTTTTGAATGAAATTTGACATTAAGGATATCCTTTCTGAAATATTTTTGTGAAACCCAGAAATCTGAATGGTTTAACAATGTGAACAAAAAGCTTCTAGAAAATTATTAAATATGTCTTGAAACAATTGATTTGAACATTTGGAAAGCAAAAGAATTACATATAAAATTAAAATAATGTATTTTTCCAATGACTTCATATTCTTCTGTTTGTAAACACTATGTGAAATACCTGGTTTTTCAATCAATTTGCAAATCCACTGGACAGTTTCGGTGGGCGCATTTTCCTCAAACTTCAATACAACACCATTAGTATCCAACATCTCAATATCTTGATCAACAGAGGTTGCAAATTCTTTTACCAAATCTGTTACTTTGTCTTTGATTTGTTCCATAACAATATCAACATCCAAAAGAAGATAATATCATTACAGTGTAAATTTTTATTTCTCTATGAAAAATAATGTTCTTAATTCAGTCAGTTCAACTAGATCGAAAATGTATCATTGATTAGGCGGCCATCGAAAATATGTTCTGTTCGCGTCCCCGAAGCTCATCAATTTTATGCGGGCGGGCGGGCGGAAAATAA
>JAUJPO010047973.1:0-16001 GCA_032270745.1 Tiaropsis multicirrata
ATTAGCGAGCCAAACAGTGGGCCAAACGGTAGGCCAATTGGCCCGGGCCAACTTGCTGGGCCAGCTTTTGTTCAAACCCGTGCAATATGGCTTATTTTTTTCGTTCTTTTATTTTTGCTTTCATTGCTTTCAACTAGTATATTTGTTTGTTCACTCCGTACCTTTAGTTTGCAGACTCTTAAAATGAGCATAATTATCATCAACTTTGTGGACGAAAAACCTTGTTGACTTTGTTGAATTCGGTGGATGGATTAGGCTCACTACTACAATTGTGTTTCGTTTGTGATGTTGCAGGAAACTCTCTGAAATGGCAACTATGCAGCCCTATTTTATTAGGGCGATCGGGGGTTTTGTAAGTTGGAAGAGTTTTGTATTCCGTAGGTAATCTTATGGTTGAACCGGGGGTTGATCTTAACCATAAGATTAATCAGGAATCACATGTTTACTTTCGTGAAATTCTGGATAAATTCCAGAATAAATTCCAGATAAATTTCAAAATTGACCTCGGGAAATTTATCGCGAATTTCCCTCAAAACCATGAGATTACTAGTACAAATATCACATCAACATACACAGCTCGGTAATTCTTTCTTTCTAGATTTGTTCTATTTAGTTTTTCTCGAATTTTGTTTCTTCAAGCATTATTTGAATGATGTTTTCCGTAGCAGCTTCTTCTACAGGAACAGATGGGTATAAGTTAACAACGTGATACAGAACTTTAAATTCTTTGCTTCGAAGACAACGCTACCCAAATTTGTTTCATTGATCGATGAGTTCCACATGATGGTTTATTCTAATAAGGTTTAGTTTTTCTCGAATTTTGGAGGTCCTATAAATTAACCGTGTTGATTGTATAGTTATATAGTTGTTCGTTAGTTATCAGCTTTTATCGAAATCTCATTCAATTTTTCTGATTTTTTGCACAAAGATGTGTAACCATAAACCCTCGAATGTGACGGAGCCTGACTTTTGAGAAAACAATTTTCGTGGCCGATTTTGTCCAAAACGGCCAAAAAAAGAGCTTTTTGGGGATTTCGATATGTGACTAGAGTACCATCGTGGTTAAAAAAGGCTTAAGTTTTTTCACCCTTTTATGAGTGAGAGACAGGGGTGTTCAGATATCAAATATTATTTGACACATGGGTTTTTTTTTCACGATTTTGATTTGACAGAGGTGCATAAGAGATTATAGTTTTTAAGGATGTTAAATATCTGTTACAGTTTTAGTTTTTTTTCAAGATACCACATTCGAACAAAGGTGCTCTTTTCCTATGTAATGGCTTTAAAATGTGCTGTATTTGACCTATATCAGGGTTAATTTCATTTGATTATTAGGTAGGTCCATCAAAGTATCACTTGTTAATTTTTTTGCAAATTTTAGTTGCTAAGGTGAATAAATCTTTCGCTCTTTATTAAAACACTTCTTTCCAGGTTTGATTAGATTTTAATTTTCATTCTATAATAAGCATCTCATTAATAGTGTACGATTACGGGGCAATCTTGTGTAACTTTACCCAAAAAACCCTCCTCCTTATCTATATTGACAGTCTATACCTGTATTCTTTGGTTTGAAAGTTTGAAGATTTTTGACCACAAAGTCACCATTATTTCCTATTCATTTCCCAAAAGAAATCTCGACGATTCACTTTTTCTTGTCATTGAAACAGAAACCAATTTCGAATTCTCTCAAAATGCATGTTTTTTTTATTAGAATATCAATACTTCGTCGAGGCTACATGTGCTTATACTATTTGCAATATTTCAGCCTAAAATGTTCTGATGGACGCTGTTAGTTTCTTTTAGTTCACATTAAATAAAAAAACAAGACCCTGTGATTTACCGGGCTCAAAAATCATTCAAAAATATCCAATTAAAATCAACTTTAGGAGGATTCGAACTCAGCCTCCTTGACAAGATAATCTGCAACGATATTACTTTGTTGTTTTTCGAAACTATTGCCTGATAAAATGACAATTAACATCCAGTCATTACTCAAAATGTTCACCATTTAAAAGACGTTTTAGTTTTATCTGATTGAGCCATTAGAGTTTATCTCATACGTTAAAAAAATGTTGAATGGGTGTCAAATTGTGTTGGATTGAGGTTCTGAGGATAACGCAAACCTAATTATGTTTTGATGCAACATCTGTCATTTTAATTGGAACAGTTTAACATTGTTTTTAAACACAAACAGATCTTTCGTAATCATTTTTTGTATGCTATTTGTGGTAGCTAGATCATCATCGGAATATTTTCTCTCGGAGGAAGTGTTTGTTGTCAGACCAAGTGTTTCTTTAGGATCTGTCTATTTGCCAAAGTGTTGTTGATTCGTTTATCAGACTCGGTCTGTTTTTTGTCGTTTTGTCCTGTTGTGTCTGTTAGATCTTTATCAGTGCCGTAGAAAGCATTTCTTTTTTCTTGTGGGGGGGGGGTTAAATTTTAGTGACACCGCGTGGGCCAACCATGGTTTGGCACGAGGGGGCGATTTTTAAAATTTAAATCTCTAGATAATCTCATCAAAAATAGCACTTCGTAAAAAGAGATTTGAGTTATCCTGTTGTAAAATCGCAACACATATGTTATGTAAAGCTCGATCAAGAAGCACGAAGTCTTCATAAAATATTTTCAGTTTTTTTTATCCAATTATGCCAATGTATACCAAAGCACTCTGTCGTGAACTTTTGTCCAATTTGTCAACCCGTTTTTACCATTCCTTGTCACAATGTCATGTATAGTATAGGTATGTTATTGTTTTGTTCGAGTTGGTTGAAATGCAATTTGAGAGGGTTGTTTTCCTGTCTATAACTACTTGACAGATATATCAGATGTTGATTTTGAGCCTGACCCTCTTGCAGGTCGGAATTATATCAAGAACCATGACTTATAAATATTGGAATAAGTCTATTTTGGACGTCAAGATCATTTATTCAGCTTTAAATAGACAGTCAGTGTTGCTATATAGGGATTGAGGTATTTATGTATCACATATATTGCTAGTTTTATTAACAAAACCTTTTCTCTTAATTTTGGACCCTGAGATTTTCTGTTCGGAGACAAAATGGTGCCCCTGTGTTTATAGGTTGCTCTATTTCTCTTATCACAAGACGAGAGAATTTTTTAAATTCCATGCTATTATTGGTGATCAAATTGATAGTCGTTTACTTGAATTTTCCGGTTAGTGGAAATTTGTTCTTTTTTCATAATGCTGATTGTATATAAGACGTCATCAGAAAAGATGAATGTATCTTGTATTCATGGGTAAAAAGTGATGTAATCTCATGTTCGATCTTTTCGGTCCTGTGATGTCAAGAAAGAGTGATTCAGAGTGGTGTTCCCCGTGGTGTTCCCTTGTTGTTTGTTTCTTATAAAAAATATCCTTCTTTTAATTCTTTCAACAACAGTGATTAGATTTGAGGAATATGTGGTCTTGAGGCGACAATCCATTTGTGGTTATGGTCTCTCTGCTAACTTGTAAATATTTGTGACCTGAATCAATACATCTGAAATATATTTTGTATTCATCTCATTCATAGCTTTCAACAGAAGTTTTCAACTTTCTCTCCCATCATTTAGAATTTACCACGAATCCTCAGGATTTCCCTTGAAATTTTTTTTGGGGATGGACCTTTCAATTTGATTATTCAATCAGTCGACTGAATGTGCTAAAAATATCGATTATTTCCATCCTTCCTACCAGCTGATTTTTTGTAAACAATTTTTATCCTTTATTCGAGCTTGACGAGTTCGTTTTTATGAGGTAAAAGACCCACAAATAAGTGATATTCGTTACATCACGAAAATCTGCTGGATTTTTACTTCTGTAGAATGAATTATTCATAATCCTTGAAAATAAAGGGGATATGTTTTTTTGAATCGGTTAAATCGAGGTTTTTTAAAGGTTCATGTTTTATTTAATCTGCTGTCTTGATTGTAATCATTCGTGAAGAAAAGAAGATGTGAAAAGAGGGAAAAAGTTATAATAAAAGAAAGAATACAAAAACATAAGAATTTTCATCTTTTTGTATATGTAGTAGTAGGGGTCTTGAAAAAAATTATTTATTTGGTCGCTACTGAGACGAGTAGAAGTCGAAGATGTAACCAACTGAAAATAAAGATTTGAACACTTTCTGTATTTTTCTGTGATCACCCTTAGTTGCGCGACCACAACGTCTTTCAAAAATTTATGAATGGAAATATTTGAAAAAGAAATAAATCAAAAGTTCGGCATGGAATCTTCTTCAATCTATCATACGGAAGATCGGAACTTGAGTGGTGGAAGTCTAACCGATGCAAGAACACTAATACAAAGTAAGTATATCGGAGAGTCGGACATGCATACATCATCCAAAGGAAATATCAATCAATGTCCAGACTCTCTTGATCCTTAGGGAGAATTCCTGTACAATAAATGATTCAAGTCCTGTCAGCTATAATGACCCCTGGCCTGCCTCTTAAAAACAACATAGTTTGTGTTCAAAAATTCATTAAAACTTAAACTTAAAAATTTTAAAGATCGAGTTTACCTCCTCCTAACTTTTAATTTTTAAGATATAAGTCAAGCAAAGTCAAATCACTATTTAAAACAGTCATGTTGATTCGATATTATATCAATCAAGCATCGAAATATTTTTGTTGAACTCAATTAATTTTCTATAAAGGAATGACACAGTCATTTCCTTCAGTATTGTGACATAACCCATTTAATGATTAATAAAACTTCAACCCCATTAACAGGTTAAAAGATGATAGTTGTTAGTAGAGCAAGAACGAAAGATAATTAATTGTAGTCTTACGAAAATTACCGTAGTGATCAGAGCTCTTTTTTTCCTTGTGATTTGACGTAATTCACAATTGCTGTGTTTTTACTACCGAGAAAAATCAATATTATTCTTAGCGATGTTTTTCTTTTGTTTTGGTATTGTGATATGAGTGTTTCTGTTGAGCCGATTAAAGTGAATTCTATGATGCCATGTTGTAACGTGTGTTTCTTGTTATTCTATTACAGCACCTCTCAAAAGCATGTTTTTGAATTTATAAGGCATAACATATTTTCATATTTTTACCTTTCTATGTTTTTCTTTAGATTGTGAATACGATGTGTACTCGATGTTTGGCATAAAAAGAGAAAAACATTCGGTTCACAGCCAATATAAGATTGGTAAAATCATTGGTGATGGAAATTTTGCTATCGTACGAGAATGCAGAGATAGGTGTGTTTATGAATCAAATCCTTCTTCCTTTTATCTCTTTTTCATTTTGAGATTTTGAGTGAATTTAGTGGTGGGTTTAACTTCAAAATCTTCTCTTCTTCTATTTCAGAAAAAACCAAAGACCATTCGCTCTTAAAATCATCAACAAAGCGAAAGTTAAAGGAAAGGTGAGCAATATTACTCAATATGGGTCATCAAAACAAATGAAAAATTCTGACCAATTTTCAATGTGGGTCATCAAAACAAATGAAAAAGTTCGGAGCAATTCTCAATATGGGTCATCAAAACAAATGAAAGATTTTGAGAAATTATTCTCAGCAGTTCTCAGTAGGGGTCGTCAAAACAAAACTCTTTTTCTTTCAGGAACACATGATCGAAAATGAGATTCTTATCTTACGAAAAATCAGTCACCCAAATATTGTTAAATTACACGAAGAATTTGAGACGCCAAAAGAAATCTACCTTGTTATGGAGCTAGTACCGGTAAGTGAAAGAAATCCTTTGTAGTGTAACATAGGCTGTATTATAGACTAACCTTATTGTTCTATAGTCTACAGGGTCCTTTGGGTAATTTGAATCTTGTGATTTTTAACATTCCAGTTCTGTCATTTTCGTGTCAAATAGAGCTTCAAAAGGATTTAAATTATACACATGGCTATGTTTTGGCTTTACACATTCTTGTGCGATGAATAGCATTATAATTTATGATCCAATTTTTCATCAAGATGATTTTCTTTTCTTTAATTTCAGGGTGGTGATCTGTTCGACGCCATTGTAGACAACACGCGTTTCTCTGAGCCTGAATCCGCTTACATGGTTCACGATTTAGCCTCGGCCATTCTTTATTTACATCAATTGAATATTGTTCACCGTGACGTAAAACCAGAGAACTTATTAATCGTCAACAGAGATGACGGTCGTAAATCTATAAAACTTGCAGATTTTGGTCTTTCTATTGAAGTCAAATCACCCATGTTTTTAGTTTGCGGAACACCGACTTATGTAGCGCCGGAAATTCTGGACGAATCTGGGTACGGCCTTGAAGTGGACAACTGGGCTATCGGTGTGATTAGTTATATTTTGTTGTGCGGTTTTCCACCTTTCCGCAGCACCAATCATGACCAGGAAGAACTTTTTGATAAGATTTTACGCGGAGATTACGAATATTTGAAACCGTTTTGGAATGAAGTAGGGGACGGACCAAGGGTATGTTAAAATCACCAGTTTCGCTATCTAATTGTGTTGCAGCAGGCTTATAATGCTCTTAAATGTGTTTAAGAGGAAAAAATGTAAATCAAAGAAAATGAAGAGAGCATAAAATAGATTCATCCTTTTTCTTTTGATGCTTGTTGCGGCCTATACGGTTCTTAAATCATTCGGTTATTTGTCAACAACGGTTCTTTATAATATGATCTTTATAATATTCTTCACTTGACTTTTTCGTTGCAGGATTTGATAGACAGGTTATTAGTTGTGGATGCAAGTGAACGGTACACTTCTAAAGAAATCCTACAACACTTCTGGATCAAGGTATGTATATGAAAAGTTGAACGATCCAAAAATAATTGCTTTAGATTGAGATTCTTGTTGAAATTGCGACTTTCTTATGCATTCACTGCAATATTTTTCAATCTTACAATTTAGAAATGGACAGAACCTGTTGAGAAGATCCACCGTGAATTATCACAAGCAGAAGAAGCCAACATGAAAAACAGGAAGCGATTACGTGGCATCGCACTTGCTATACAATCGGTAATTTCTTTACTCCATCTTGTACGTTCTAGAAATAACACATCAATGTCTTCTTCTTCTCTTCTGCCAGAAGATGAGAATAATGCTTGCAAATGTTCACCACAAATTGATAGCCGCATACCACGGCCTACTTCTGCTTCATCTGCTTCATCCAGCCCTGCCACTACCGTCCGCAAATCCACTACAACACCTATCAAACGGCGTGGTATTTCCTCTGCTGGTTCAACCCGGACCACATACGATCAGCCGGATTATTCCCTAAAGAAAGGTTTCTTAAAGCGAGAAGAGAAAGTCGATACGGGTACACTGAAGAAAAAGAACATTGCAGCACGAAGCAAAATTTCTGTTCCCACTACGCCCATTCGTAAACCGAAAGTTGTTAAGCAGGCTGAAGAGCCACCTTTGGCTGTCACCTCGTTCAAAGATAGACAAGTTCGCTTCCGACCTTCCTCAGTTATTGATATCCGCGTGGACGTCAAGGTGGCAGAGCGACCTGAACGGCCTGGTAGTGCCCAAGGTTATCGAAAGAAATCAACAGAAACTCGTAAAGCTAAAGATCCTATCGCAGTGGCGAAAGAAAAAGATGAAGCGAAAACAAAAAAGACTACATCCATCAAAACTGAAACGAAACTCGAATCAAAATTATCTTCGCATAACGTGGTTGGAGATTCAAGCGGTGTTGCGTCGAACGGTGTAAGATTACGTAAGAAAACGCCGCGTACACCTCGGCCTAATAGCATGTTAGAATTGAGTACTTCCTCGTCTTTATCAAAAGATACCGCCGTTGCTACGTCTTCAAATAAACAGAAAGGTGCGAATGATGGTAAGGAAGCACCAAAGAATAGCATGTCTTCCTCTAAACGTTCACGACCAGTCAGTCTAATGATTAGTAATGGAAAACCGTCTTCCTCATCGACAAAATCTTTAACACCTTCTACTGAAGAATTTAACAGGAAACGAATGCAGTACCGATTGAATGATCAATTACATTCACTCGATGAAAACATCAAACAAGATCACTCGGGACGCATGTCTCCCAAGAAAAGCTCGAAATTCAAATTAGCGAACTTAAGTTCTCCTCGTTGTCGCTCGCCTACTCGGAAGAAAGAAACGACAACTTCCACAAAATCCACTAAAGAGAATAGACCTGATACTAACCCTGTCCCCGCTCGACCTGCAAGCTCTTTAGCTGCCACTAACAGAGATCGCTCAAACTCTATATCTCGACGTACTGCAAAGAACGACCGGTCACCTATTCGTCCAGCTACTGCCATACCTGCTTCCCCTAAGAAAACAATCCGTGAGCGTTCGGGAAGCGGTAATCGTTCAATGATCACTACAAAACGTACAACTGCAGTAACTACACCCAAAGGTTCTACACCACCGACTGTCAGCTCTCCGAGCACAGCTAGAAAACCTAAAAATACACCAACTAAAGGGAAATGGAACGTGGGAACGGCGGTTCAGCATAAACAGCCGAACAGTCTGCGGCGACCTTTATCTCCAAAAAAGACAGTGAACGCTAGACCAATGGGTAGTCCGAAACATGTAGCCCGGAAATCGAGTGAATCCGGAAAAGTCCGCATTACAACTGAAGTCAATAAGCGGAAGAATATAACATTTCCGGACGGAAAGAAAGTTGATAGGGAGACAAAAACAAAAACGACAGTTTCTGTTGATATGAATGAAACTGGAGGTGATAAAGCGATAAAACGGGCTTCCTTGCTAGCCAAAGTGAAAACATTAGCTCAAGAGATTGGTACATTGTCAAAGCTAGAAACGAGACCTGTTTCTGAGAGTTCTTCAGATTCCATTCAAGGTGTAGGAACACCTGTTCGTAGTCATAGTGATGTAATGGAAAGCGTAATCAAAGAAGATACTGATCGCTTCAGTGAAACTGAATATTTATCCTTGTCCGAAAAACCCTAAATTGTCCGAAATTAATTAACATCGTAATTATTATTGTAAATGAATTAGAGCATATTTTTATATATTTTAGTGAACTGGTAATGATGATTAAATTCATTTGTTGTTGTTCAGATTATCATTTTCATCTTCCTCGTCAGCCCTTCCCGTTCAGACGGTTTCGCCTTTCCATTCATTCGGAGATTCATCTCATCCCCCTTTTTACGGCTTGTTTCTTTTCGAAGAATTTTTATTTATTCATTTTCTCATCTCATCAAGATCAAGATGTTTTTTTCAATAATTTTCCTTATCTTCCCATATCGTCTGGATCCTTCACACCTTTCTGCTTTTTCATTAAGAAGATTTTTATTGGAAAGATTTTTTGATGAAAAAAACAGTTTTTTATCGATTTAAATATCTGAGGAATTTTTCTTAGAAAGCTCATTTTCAACGATATTTCAAAAAATTCAAAATGAAAAATCTTTCGGCGAATAATCACACAGGAAAAATACAGCTGTTTTTTTTCTCATATCGAACATAGAACTTTATCTGTGATGAAACGAAATCAAATTTTGTTTTCAAATAATACCGTTTCCAAGGTGAGTCGTTAATGCGGTTTCAAACAAAGTCTTACCGCAAAATGACGTTTGAAAAAACATATCTTTGCGTAAGGTTTTGATGCCAAACCATAATTTATCATTCAGTAGAGATAATGACACTCAGATACATTTTCCTTTTTCCCGATACACGCCATTAAAAACCGAGCTCTTAACGTCACTTTGAACGTGAGCTAACTAACCAGAATAATGATATGCAGCCCTGATTGTTCTCAGTCGACCTTTCATCATATTTTTATTATTGGCTCAACCCGTATTTTTTTGCTTCTTAAGAATTAGGCGAAGGATCCGCCCTGCCCCAACTCTTTCAATTAAAATTTACATTCTGTTTATTACTCCACTTTCATGTTGATTTCTTTCCTCAACCTCCTTAAATAGTCACCTATCCTCTTTTCGCCAATTTCAACACCCACAGTTAATATTAACGAGTCAAGGTTTTTGCGGATAACTTAGATTTTCGATCAAGGTTTTATACTAAACCTAAGAAACCTAATCACCGGATGTCACTCAAAGATCGTTATAAATGCCACTCAAATTTACCAAGATAGATATTTATATCGTAAACAGTTATTATGCAACTCTCTAATATTTACGCCGCCTTTTCGAGGATGATTTATTAACGGGTGTCCACTGGTCTTGTGTATATGAAGCGGATTTTTTTGAGTGGATAGCGTGATTCCTATTCAGAGAGCTCTTATGTATCGATTCAAAAATACCATTCCTGTACCGTAAACGAAAGCATAAAAATCTCATCGAATATTCAGCAAAGAGAAGGTTTGGCTGCTTCTGAGAAAAAATAATTTTGGTCCCTTTTTGTTTATTTTCTCTACGTTATTTTGTATTTTTTGCCAACCCTTTTTTCATGTTACGTATTTCACACCCTTCTTCACTTTATATAGAAAGTCTCACCCAAGAGGGGAGCCGGGAGTAAGAATAAAGATATTTTCCCCTAGAATTTTATTGTTTTAATCACCAAATCTATTGGGAATATTTAAAATATTTAAGTTTCTGTATTTGTTATTTACCGTATGAAATGGTAAAATAATCTATATTTTGCTGTCAACAAGTTTTCCTATTTTTGACAAGGTAAACTGCAAACTTTATTAGTAATCTTGTTTGTGTCTGGACATTTTTCAATATTAGAATATCATTATTTTATATAAGAATATCTTAAGAATATTCCCAGGGTGAGTTTCGTAAAGATTAAACTTTCGTCAACCACAAAATTATTGAAAACAAAACGAGATTAATTATTAACTAAAGATCCTTATTTTTTCACCCTCACATTCAGGATTTGAAAAAGAACGAGTCATATATCACCAACAACAATTGTCCAACATCACCCAGCTCAAAATATGGTTTCGTGTCACCAAACACCAAAAAGACTGTCAGTCGTGTACGATCTACCAGTTCATCGAGTTCTCAAAAACAATTTTTTTATTCCGATGGTGAAGATGATAATCATGAAGAGGAGGTTATTACAGAACACGAACGACCGTCATCTGATAAAGAAGACGACCTAAATGATATTGAATTTTCGAACTTATTACGTAGACCAAGACCAATGTCTTTTCCGTATGCTTTGAATGAACCACCAGATGAATTTGCTCAGTTTCGTTGATGTGTTTATATACTGCTGTATTGAGATTCGGTTGTATTTTGGTATGTGATGTTCATGAAGTAGTGCTTTACTAATACGTGGGTGTACAACCAATATGATTTTGGATTATTGAAGATAGCTTTGGAGATTGCAGCAAGGGGAGCATAGCATTTAATATGGACAACTGAATATAATATGTCCACATATTTTAGTGTTTTTTTTTTTGAACAAAAGGGAATTCTAATGCATGCTACAATGAGCATACCCTAAAGGGGATAATTTCGTCAGGGAAAAGTGACGAAATTTTTGCCCAGTGACGAAAATTTTACCTGGCGAAAATTTTGCCCGACGAACAACCTAAAATAACCCGACGAATAAGCTAAATTTTGAAAGAGTGAACAATCTGTCAATGAAGAAATGCAAGAAAGCAGCACAGAAGGGTTAAAGTTGGATAACAATACGGAATATAACATTGAAATTAATTGATGAAAATTAAATGTGTGATATCAAAGCACCCACAGAATCTTTTTTCCCTTCTGAAAAACCCCAAGGAAAATTTTTGTTGGGGAAAAGTGACGAATTTTTTTGGCAAGTGACGAAAATTTTGCCCGACGAAAATTATACCTGACGTATAAGTATTATATATATTTGCAATTAGATCTTTTCTTGAACTTGGCAAATTTATCAAACACATACCCTTCTCCTCGTTTTCCAGCTTAAGCAAATCTATATTAGAATCCTCTTTTGTTCTGTATCTCTAGACTGCAATTTAGTGTATTTCTTTGCCTTTGGTTTTTTTATATAGAGTAGAAAGTATCGAACTAATTTATATTTTTATACTTTATTTTCGAGACAAATTGTAAAAGTGGTATTTTAAAGAGATGAGAAGTTGGCATTTTGGGTCACAAAAAGATAACTTCGCCCTCATAGACTAGGCTGTGCTCTCTTTTTATTTAACTTGCCAACTTCCCAATCTCCTTTTGTGTTATTTTTCCCCTAATTGACCTCCTAGCTGTAATTAGTTACCCTGTAGAATACTGTATGACCACTAATAATTATATGACAACCTCTATTAGATTTTTTACCGACTTTTGCCTGGATTTAATATATCTTACTGTAAAAAGAAACTTGAATTTGAAAACTCTATGTACAAATGTGTTCAAAATTCTTGAATTAAAGTTATTTTTTTGTAGATAGAAATTCAATTTAATATTTTTTTCGCGATATTACTTTAGTTAACATTATTATTTATGATTTTCCTGGGTGTAAAAATATACCGGGTGACTCACAAAAACTTCGGACGTTGGACGGCGTATTGGAGCCCTAAAAATTATGCAAAGAACTCAAATTTTGATGCGGAAGGAAGGTCTAACTTTTTAATTATTGGGCTAAAAGTTATACTTTACATCAACATTTATCTTAGACTTTCCCTTTTTCAAAAAAGTGACTTTCGTTTCAATCAAGATTTTTTTCAGCCCCAAGGAGTTGCCAATCGTCCGAAGGTTTTTTTGAGTCACCCGGTATAAATGTTTAGGCTGACTGAAAGGATACTTATGAATGAACAGCTTCGAATGTTTTGAGTATGCCAGCGTCAAAGTGAGCTTAAGTTAAAGCAAGTAAATTGGATTTCCATTTAGCAGCACTATTTATTTGCTAAATCGTGTAGACATAAAAATACTAAATATTGACATTTCTTTTTTTAAAGAGAAATATTGAGATTTATAAAATAACGACAAAAATTCAATTTTTGTGCAAGATATTTCTAATTAGCAAATAGTTGAGTAGAGTGAACTTTCTTTCTTGAGTGTTCTTTCCATGAACTCTGAGTGTTGGTGAAGATACGAGGTACATTTTTCTTTATAGAAACAAACGCTATAAGAACACAAGGCTTTGAGGACAAAATTTTCTTTTAAAAATAGCCTATTTTTCACTCCGTTTTTGTTCAATTAAGAAAACTTTTCCTTTTTCTTCCTTGTATTTTCGTTATCCCTCGGATTTTCATTTTATACCCTATTTAGTTTTTTGTAACTAATAAAATTTCAAAAATTATGTTTAATATATGTAATGTTTGTTTGAAACCAACAAACAAGGTCTGGCAAAAATATTTTATGAACTTTTTTCGTAGATAGACAAAGGAGCCTATAGGGCAAGAGATTCGTAAGCCACTGAGTATTATGTTGAACCCAATCCTCTCAGCGAATTTCAAGCATTTCTAAAACTTTGATTTTCCTGTTAAAGTCAATTAAAAAAAAGAAGCAACCAGATAAATAAACTTTTTTCAAGAAATTTTATTGGTTAGATTTTATATCAACTCATCGGATTCAACAAGTTTCATTATTTTGTTATCGGTTTTTGAAATATTGTAAGGCATTGTTGACACTCCAATGTAGGAAGTATTTCACTTTGAACTGCGTGTTTTCACTATGTACCTGTTATTGTAACAAAATTTTATATAAACAATCCTCTTCTATCTTTCAGGTTGATGTGTTTTGAATGGTTCGATGGAAAGCAATCTTTAACCCATGGTTGAAAATTAACACATTCATATCGAACGTTATTATCCCCTTTTGTTGAACCTTTAAACTTGTTTTAGCACCTGTACGTATAAACGAAATTTTCTGTTATTAAAAACATTTAGAAATTTTTGATATTTTTTTTCAATTTATAGAATTGGTTATTGCAGTGAAGGAGGAAATCTTCGTTTTCGTTTTGGTAAGAAACTTTTATCTAACTGCTAATTATCGTCAATGAAAAATATTACTTTGGACTAGTAGTTTAACCCTTTCCGTGCCCAGCCCTTCTTTGGGTACTTTTTTGTTAAAATGAGCTAAGACAAACTTTAAACGTCAATATCTCCTGAATTACAGGTTGGTTTATAGCTCGTTGGATAGCTGAGAGTCTCCTCTTTCTTTATGGGCCGCCCGTTTTAGGCAGTATTTTCGTTCACTTAATGTCAAAATATGACCAAAAAACGGTCAAAACCTCATCAAAGTGATTTTGGCATTTTTTTTACTTTCAAGGTCAAAATCCCTTCCAAAAGACCAAATTTCAAAATCTTTTGTGTTGCAACTGAATGTGCATTTAATTTCCGTCAACTCAGGCCAAAAATCAAGATTTCAAGTTGAAAATAGAAAAGGCAGGAGGGCTTCGCCCTCCTGTATAGCCCATGTCGACTATAGTCGACATTGGCACTTAAAGGGTTAATGACGAAAAGTATGATCAGAAGCTTAATGTTTATTTAAAAAGTAAACATGAAGCTTTTGATCATACTTTTCTTCATTTAATTATCGTCAATAACAATGTTTGGTGTATATATAATATATTAAACTCATGGTGCTCGCTGTGTTTATAGCTAAAATGATTACTGGGAAACATGACCATTTGCCCAATGGTTTTAAAAGTTTTGACTTTAACCCCATTGAGATCCCCCCACCCCTCAACAGAGACAGAGGTGTCAAAAGATCATCTCTGACGAATTTTTCAAACTTAAAACTTCCTAAGAGTAAAAAAAATTGAAGGTGTTCACTATGTCAGCAAGCTTATTATTGCCCTGGGTAAGGTTAATCACTGATGGTGCCCACTATGTAGCTAAAATGATTACCGGGAAAGCAATACCATTTGACACAATTCAGGGGGGGGGGGGTTGAAAGCGTTGATTTTAACCCCACTGGGTCACCGAGACCAGGAGTGTCAATAGATAATGACGGAATTATCAATTGGTTTTACTACTCAGATTTTATTTTTTTATATTATGTTTATGACAATTATATACCATCAATATTCATGTTTTAGGATTTTTCGACCGAATCACTGACTATAACCATAATCATGTTATCCACATTGATTTGTAGCTCGACCCAGTCACAATCTAATCTTTGTCCTATTTAGTTTCTCATCTTGTGAATCGTGTATTTTATTTACTATATTGTTTGCTCCATAGCCAAGCCTCTTTTCTCGTCAGTCAGCTTAATCTATATCAAAAGTTTAGTTTAAATATAATATGTTTTTTATATACATAGCATTTATATTATCATATACCTTCTTGTAAAAAGAACCAAAATTGAGGCAAGATAGTATCGGTAAATAAAAATAAATAAAAAATTAAGATTATCTCTCCTTTTCAAACTTACGCAGAGACGATTGACGGGTAAAAAATATTTGAATATTTTATTTTATTATTTTACTTGAAAAGAATTCATGAATCCAACTTTATGGTTTCCTTGATGACTGACATTCCGATTCATCCATATTTTCACTTGCTGTACTAAAAGAAGGAGAAGTGATGAAATAATAATTTTATTTGAAGTTTCCTTTTTTTCAGGAAAACGTTAGAATTGATGTTAGGTACTTGTATTGCCGGATATCGATTTGTTTTGATGACATTCCAATTGAATAGAACGATTGATTGCGACCTCCAATTAATACTTCCAATCTATAGTTGTAAGTTTCTTTATAAGAACATGAAATATTTCGTTTAAAGAGTGTCTGAGCTAAGACTAGGATCAAAGTCTTACTTCGATCGAGATATCACGAAAGTTTTCCCCGATAAGAACTAGAAGTTATTTTCAAGAATTTTGAACTTTCTACGTTCTCAGAGGAAAACTTATCGAAAAAGAAACAGCGAAAATTTCTTACAAGAAACTGAATAATTGAAAAAGGAAACTTTACGTAGCAATATATCGCTTACTGTTGTACAAATAACTGATGCTATTTAGATCATAAACTACCTTAAGAAGGAGGGTAACTCATTAAGCTTTATTGATTTTTCTTGAGAAATTTACAGTTTCAAGAGTTTGTTATTGGTCAGCCAAAGCTGAACATTCAAATAGGTAAAATTCCGTTCTTCTTCTTCTTCTGCTTCTTCCATAAGACGGCAAAAAAAAAGTCCGATTTCCTGATATCACTTTGATTTCTCAA
>JAUJPO010047984.1:0-15996 GCA_032270745.1 Tiaropsis multicirrata
TTTTTGGGATTTTCACGCCATCACGCCGTAAAAAACCTCCGATCACGCCATCACGCCAATCGCTGGGGGGGCCTCATTTATCGAAAGCGTATCATCTGTTGCTTTTATTGCTGTCACTGCAAAAAAAAGAAGGTATTCTTAAGAGTGGGGGCGTACGTAAATTCGGTATTACGGAAATGGAAATTGAGAAGCTTTTCGGTTTTCGGAAATTCGGTGAGAATGAAAATTTATACTCTTTTGTCCCAAAAAGCTTCGGTTTCGGAAATATGGAAATTTTTGAATTTCGGAAATTTGCGAAAAATCGTTCGGTATTTCGGAATTTTACAACGACAGACTTTGTAATGTTCAACACTCTTCTTCAACATGACGTAAACCTACTTCCACTATGCACTTAACCCTAGAATAATTTTCACAATACTTCCCTCTGGGGATTCGTGAAGCATAAAATCATGACATATTAAGCGCAACAGTAATCAATATGCGCCCACAGGGCGTTTTAGTGGAGCCTTATTTTAAGTTTGCTCAACTACCTCAACCATGCTCTTCTTTTCTCTTTTGTTATAGATGATTTCGCCTATGACGTGTTTTGTTTTGAAAAGCTCATAGTTGCATGATTTATGGCAGGCAAAATACTTGCGTGTTTAGCTGTAACTGTGAAATTATTTTGAATTTACTTTTTTTTGAAAAATGTTTGATGGTTGAAGCTTTGGTATGTTTTTTCTTATTATTAGATACAAAAAATACATAAAGCTGAATAAGTTTAAATTTAAACTTTTTGATTCATTGAGAAAGTTACACATTATTACAACCTTTTATTACAATGTTTTATGCCTGCCAAAATTTTGGCAGAACGTGCCTAAAATTAGTAAGAACGTAAACAAACGAAATCATCTATACGAGTCTGAATTTTCGCTTTTCTTGATCATACTTAGATGAAATTTAGTCTGGGCCCATACTACTTTGTACTCATTTCACAAAGCTCTCATGAGAAAAAATAGTATGGTAACTTTGAGAAATTTGGATTTACGATCAAAACGACAAATACAAAATTGAACAAATCAAAACAAGCAATGAACCCCTCTATTTTCGAATCGAATCGGGAAATAACCTGGGTTTATAAAAAAAAGATTTATGAAAACCCACGCAATCAAATTGGTAGAGAGGGTTCGCACTTTGTAGACAGTGTTTTAATTTCTTATGTTCCGTCGCTTCTATGCTTAATACCTTTATTTTTTAGGTTTGGATTGTTTAAAGATTCATCTAAAAAATACAACCCACCAATGAAATGTTTCCAGAAAGCAAACTCTTTGTAGTATAAACTCAATAAGTTATCACATAATCTATGGTGTTTTTTTGTCTTCTTTTTGTGAATTAACAACTGCTAGTTATAATTGTTGCTTAACGAAAAAGAAAGTCCTTGGTTTGCATTTAAAACGCCAAAAAACTGGAAGTTTTAAAGAAGCCATTACAGTCATTACAGTGGTCACTAAAGGGCGACGACCACACCAGGGCGAGCCCTCTCTATATTCTCAACATTTTCTTAAAATTTTGCAACCCTGTCTGAATGCTTCTTCATTTTAACTTCCAGTGTACCATTATCATCATGATTTTAAGTCCATATTTCCGCAACCAAAGTTCTCGAAAAGTCTTCTATTTCAAAACTTCTGATAACAAAATTAACATAAAAGCGAAATCTTCACTTTTTCTTTTCTTTTCTTTTCTTTATTATGTTCCTCCTTTTTAACTTGCAATGTTTTCAAAAGATTTACTTTTCAACGACGCTCAAGAGAATGAACCCGTTTGATAAATCAAAGGAACCCTCTCGAAAGCTCTCAATCTGAAAAAATAATTATTGTTCCGTACTTTTTGTAAAATAAAACTTAAATGCCCCCCCCCCCCCCCTAAATCAGAACTTGGTCCAATAATCGAGTCCCATCTAAACGTTCTTCAGCAGTTCGAAACCCACTTTGTTAATGTGATAAATAATTATCTTCATTAAAATAATATAAAAGTTATACGTTACAGTTATTGAGAAAAGGTTAAAACAAACTATATAGAAAAGACGTGTTGCAAAATCTTTCTCACTTTTCGAAATCTTCTCCCGAAAAGGTACCATTAAAATATTGACAAAAGCTGTGAAAATGTTTTTAGACCGTAATGTTGTATATTACTATCAACAACAAATAAAAACTGATACATCATATTCGATTATTGCAAAACACTCAAAAAATGTTTTTTATAGGCACAAGAAATTTAAGTTTGTCGATATGCTTATCACCGTTATCACCTATTATTATCAAACAATAGATCTATTGTTTAAAGGTTTAAAGGGTTTAATATGGCTCTCAATATACTTATGAAAAGAAAAGCATGTAATTTACTTTGATCTAAATCACTCCCTGAGATATTGTGTTTAGACAGGGGAATATTCTTCCAATAACAATATTGTACGTTTGCCCCCTGCTGGCAACACCCACGATAAAACAAATTGAAATTAAATTTGATCACTTTCTGCTATAAAAAAACCTATACTTCTTTCTTCGCACCTCTTACAAAACGTGTATAAGAGTGGGGTTTCTTCTATGTTTCAAATTTTTAACACCTTTTGAATGCTCTCACCAAGAAGAAAGTGTTATCAACAACAACATTCATATATATAAGCTGAGAATCCTGATATTACATAGCTGATATAATGGGGAAACAAAAAAATCCCGCACCCAAAAGATTATCACCTATACAGTAGAGAAGACTATTACATGGGAATTTTCAAAGACGTTTCAATATTTAATAAAGAACTTGTGCGAAAAGAAGAACAAAATATTGCAAAAACCAGCCCATCAAAATTCATTTTCATGCTATTTCGAAAAAATAATTCAATATTCACTTTCATCTTTCCTACTCACTAATGCAATGAAACATGTAACATATCATTGATATATCACCATCACTTACTCACAAAAAGACTGATAATCGAAGATTCTATTGACGTCAACTGAGCTTAGTAAAGCTCAGCGAGCAGATGTGTCAAGATAAACTTGGTACACGCCATATACTAACTTACAGCAGAACGAAGTGAATATTGAAATTCACTTTCATTTCATTTTCTTCGAATAATCTCGTTCATCTTTTTTTAGCCATAAGCAACCTATACCTATAATCCCTTTTGAGGTACATAGTCTCCAAATATTGTTTGTACCAGTTCGTATACAATTTGTAACACTATACACGAACTGTGTACGAATGGGAAAGGAAATAATTAGCAATAATTACTAGATATCTTCCTAATTGACGTGGTTCATTTGATGGCAATTTAATTTCTCTTTGACTATCTTTTTTATGGAATAAATAATTGACCATCATTATCCTATAGGAAGCCGATGCGAAACATATTCCTATAAACTTGATACAATAGTTGGAGACGATCCCAACAAAGACGAAAGTAGAACTTTTCAATCAAAAGATGGGGACACTTTGTAGGACTTGGTGCCCCCCCCCCCTCACAAGTTTACAGAGCGAAAAAAGCTTACCTTAATTCTCGTAAAACCCAGTCAAATGGGCCATTCGCGAAAGTTAATTCTCGCAAAATATAGTCAAATGGTCCATTCGCGAAAGTAAAACCCCAAAATGCACAACGCGATTTTTTGGCCTCGCGAAAGTTTCTTTCTTAAAGTATTTTGAATAAAGAAAACCAGTTAAAATAAAAGACCGAAAATTGATCTTAGAAATTGTCTTTATAAACAAACTATCGTTTGAGAGGTGTCTTTTTCAGATATTTTTTCACTTTATTAACGATAAAGCTATATACAATGGACAAATACAATTTTACACTAAGTTATGTTAGCAAGGCTAAAAAATGTAATAAAAATAAAGTAAATTAATCAAGACATCAATTTATGGATGGTGGTAATAAACCATCTCAGATTATTAACATAAAAAAATCATAAATGTTAGTCGGTTGCTTTAAAAAATGAAAATAAAATACTCATGGTGCTTAAGGATAATACGCATAAAGATTTTGTTGGACCAGGTTATGTACATTTCACGTCCTAAATAACCCCTTGCGTAGCCTCGCTATTGAAGCTGAAGGGCGCATTTGATCAAGGTGTATAATCCTTACAAAGTGTGAAAGGACCTGAGGAGTCGAGATAAGCTACCAGTTGGTTATCCAAGGAACATGTATATGCATAGAAAAGAAACTTGAGACCTTTTTGTCAATTCTCTGCAGTCTTGCTGATGTGTTCTTTTTTTATCATCACAAAATCCATCTCAGAATGTTCAGCTTATTAGATTGGGTAAAATCCATAGTTTTTGCTTGAAATATCAATTTCGCATCTTTGAAGCTCGCTAGGAGCCAGATGAGCCAGATGAGCCAGATGTCATTCTTTTGACAACTCTTGCACCACACACAAGGTACGTCTATTGTACTTTCGATCACCAACGTAAAACTTTTACTTTTTACAACGCATTTAGGTTGCTGAACTTGAAGACGGGTCATCGAGAACACTGTCAAAGAAATCTTGATTCGACATACCAAACTGTGGATCGATGTATGCACTTGGTGACACCGGTGATTCTTCTAAAGTGTTCAACAAAGATTTCATTCCGTAAAATTGGTTTTTCCAGAAAAAATCCATATTCCCACTGTTGAGGATGTCGATTTTTCTTAACAATAACCTCTTGTATATTCGTGCCGAAAATTTGGATATCCTAGGATATTGAAAATTTTGAACCCCCCCCCCCCCCCCTGGATATCCTATATCCTCAACAGGGGGATACAGACTTTTTCTGGAAAAGCCCAATTGTTGACTGTTTTATAAAAACATCTTTCTGAAAACATCTTCTGTTAAATCTAAACTTTGCAACTACAGTAAAACGATTTTTTTTGCTTTCTGGATAAATGAATTGTGTCAGATTGTTAGTATCTGCCCAAATCAAATCTAATGGGGTCGGTGAACTCTATTTTTCTCTAACTTCTATTTTTAAATCCGATGATAGTGTCCAACTCATTTTGGACGACATTTTCTCATGCCCAAATGAGTAACAAACGTTGCATTGGACATCATTGGAGCTTGCCAATATCTAACGAAATACCTCTAACTACTGTAACTTTTACCATTATAAAACTTATATACCTTTGGAGTTTTGGTCAGCTCCACCAGTAATTGCATTCACCATCAGGTTGGCAGATCCATTCTCAACAAGCTTGGCAACATCCTGAAATTTGTTCAGAATTAGAAACAATGAACACCGACTCAATAGTAAAATTTATAGAGCGTAAAAACGTCCCTTTTGTAGTACCCGTACCTTTTGTAGTCCCAACACCTGTAGAAAGTTATATCATATCATATTTCTGATAGGCCAGTTCATAAATAAATCAAAATTAAATGTTAAAGATGAGACGTCACAGTAAAAAGGTGGCAATGAGCAAATTACCTGTATTGTCATGTTTTCCGGTAAAAAATCCAACTAAAATAAAGAAAAACAATTTCTAGAATATTCCACGCCCTAATACCCCCCTCTTCATACCGAGAAAATATCGCCTTTGAAAGGCGATTGAAACCTGTTGAAACACTGTCGTGTTAAGAAGAAATCTATTCTCACATTATTCTTGAATAATTATTGTTTATTAAAACTTTAGAAGAAATTTATCAACGACAAAAAGAATTGGGAATATCATGGGTCATAAATATAGACAATAGTACAGAAATGAATATTTTGCATATGTTGAAACTTACATTTAGACTTTTTACATCGATGTTTACAGGTTGACTTTCAAGTAGACCTTGCAACATTTCAATACTTCGACCAATATTTTGTACGTTGTCACTCAGTTCTTGTCTAAAAAACAACAATTAAAAGTTAATACAGTTCAACCTTACACGATAGCCCTACACAAGTCAGAGAAAGTTAGAATGTAGAAGTATTTCATCTCAGAGAACCATATTGAACATCTAGGATAAACATACTTGTCTTTATAGCTTCTCTGTCTTGTATACAGTTGCCCAGAAGGTGGCATTTGCAATATGGGGGCAACAGGAACTAAACTCATTTCCGTTGCCATTGGTTCTGCTTGTTTATTTTGTTGAAACCTTTGTGGCCATGGTTGTCTTCGTGGTGTGTTGTTAAGTGTTGGAGGAAGTAAGGTGTCTGGAGTTGACAGGAAAGGTTCTGAGGAGATATCATTTGGGAGCACTGTTATAATGTCCTCATCAGCTGGTATAATGTTGCAATCATTAGCGTCAGGTCCTGTACAACTGTTATCTGTGCAGCTGGTGGGTGGGTTGTCTTTCGATAAACATTTAATGACCTCAAATCCCATCTGCGAAGGGTCCATGTTCATACATTTACTGGAAGGTCCCTCATATTTGTCAGGAAACATGAAGTTCGGTGTTTCTGGCTTTGTTGCTTTTGTTTTCACGTTGCTGATGGTTGACGGAGGATTGGGAACGATAGTGATTGTCTTTCCTTCACTTTTGACAATCAGTGGTTCTTTAGTATTAGGAGGACTGACCATGTTTGAAATGGGATTTATGGATGATGATGATGCACTATTTTCCACTTCCTCCACTAAAGGCATTGGCGATTCCTCGATGACCGATATCATAGAATCTAACGAGGAGAGAATAAAATGATACACAAAAATTGAATAAGAAACAAAATAAGTAGGTAACACGTGCTAGAAAAATTCATCTTGTATCTCTTAGAGAAGAGATCATTGAAACTCAGAGTGAATAAGAGGATGGATAGAAGTCTTTAATTCTCTCCTATAAAATTCGTAAAAGAACCTACTGTCAAAATTGGAAGCGTTGTATAGAGTTGGAACTTCAGTGACGCTTTGATTTTGAATTTCTGTTATCGGATACGGTGAACCAGGCTACGGAAAACATGAAAAACATTAAGCAACAAATATATAGATAGTGGTTTCAATTTCTTGAGAAAAGATTTTCGTGGGAATATTAATAATATACCATTGGAATCGAAATTCCAAAAGGAATTTGCAGCTTATAGTGCATATGCATCAACGAAGGCAAATTAAGAAGGAACTTACAGACTCAACAGAGTAAATTCTATCAGGTGATAAACCTGGATAAATAGTTTGATTAGTATTGGAAGTATATGGCAGAAGGTCTTGTGTCATTTTGGCATGTTTGTTATCCAATGATGCTGGGAAATCAAGTGCTCGTCTAAAATAAAATGAAATTTTGATTTTAAATTATGTGATTTTTTTATATTTGACTTTCACTTCTACAAAGGTTTTCATTTCAGGTCAATATGTATACATGTATATAAGAAAAATTACCAATTGGATTTTAATTTTAAGGCCCAATTGAAAATTGTGAAAAAAATAGTTTGGTTACACTATTACAAATCATTACATCATAAATGATACCTTTTATTTCCTCTCTCCTTTTTGTTCGACATAACAATTTTGACAAAAACTTGAATTAGCTGAAGATAAAAAACGACAAATTTTTTTATTAATTAAAGGCAAGGATAATAACTAACCAAGGGTTCAATTTATCATGATGATATAATGACGCTGTTTAAAATTTTACTAACAGCTCTGGTTGGTAAATTTCCATTTTAACACTTTTTAAAATGCGAAGCAAAGTTTTTACATTGTAAATAGGGGGCTAAGTGTATTCTGCTGAATCATTGTACCATGGTTAAAATCACCAGAAATTTGATGACATTTGCATTAGGCGAGACAAAATAAATTTATTGTTCTACAGGCTCGACCGACCCTGTTTGTGCCAAAAACGAAAAAATAGAAATATAGAATTTTCCCTGTTACATAAAAAATAGGATTTGTAAATGGTTACGAGTCCGAAAATTGATTTCATAAAAAAACAAAAACTTTATAGATTTAAGCATTAGAGAATTAAATTGTAAGCTATTTATATATCACTTAAATCAAAGAGAAAGAAATTATATCATTTCAACCTAAATAAATGTTGGCTGGGAATGAATTCAAGTGTCCTACCGACTCTGAAATACAAACAAAAATATTTTTATTTTAACAACCGACCGACTCATTTAAAACTGGCGATCTGCCTGTAGAACAATAAATTAAATTTGTCTCGCCTTAGAGGATAAACCTTATACCTTATTTATTACAGTTTGTTGATCTCTGTGTTGTTCACGCAAGTCTCCTACTTCAGCCCAAAGCATTTCATTTTCACTGAAAGAAGACAGCAACAGAATACTAAACAACCTTTTCTCTACTGGCAATATTACACCAGATTTAAAATCCGGAGAAAATAAAAAAAACGGGACATTTCTGGCCCTAGTGAGCGTAAAGAATTCTTTTCCAAAAATCAGGCTCCGTCACTTTTTGAGCATTGCCATTTTGCGTCTTTGTGCAAAAAATATCGGGTAGATTCAAAGAATCAATTCAAAAAAACAATACCATTTACTTAGGATTAGGAACTGTCTAGTGAGCTATTCATTGTAGTGAATTGAAATACTCGCCTACCCTTTCAAACTGAGGTGGTGGTAGACACTAACATTTGGCATGAACTTTTTAGTAGACGCCATGTATGCCTGACATTTTAGTAATCCCCTTCTTCCCCCTGAATACAATAGTGCAAATACTAAATTTACCTTTTCATATTGTCTAATTTACTTGCCACATTCTCATGCTGAAGTTTCAATCTCTCAACCTCAGTCAAAAGGGACGAGATTTGGTGTGATTTTGCATCGCCTTCTTTGTTTGATGCCTAGCAATGAACCAATAAAATAATCAAGTTAAATGTTGCTTTTCTTTCTTGGAAAAACGAAAGAGAAAACCGCTTATAGAAAATATAAATAAAATGCAAGCTTTACAATAATGTACCTTTCTCTTGATTTCTCCTAAATGTTCCGGTTTGGTTTGTTGGAAGTATTGGTGGAAGAATTCCCATTCATCTTTGTCATGTTTTAAACTACCACTTTGTGCATCTACGATCTTTCGAAATCCATCTAACATAAAAAAGAAATTTAAGGCGTCCAGAAGCTGATAATTCTCATCCTGTTCAATCACAAAATATAATTGGCACACTGTGATGTTTTACAAAATCTTTATACATACAAACACAACCTATGGTTCAGTTTAACTGTTACCACAATTTTTCTTCCATTTTTCTTTCATATAGTTTGTAAAATAATCAATGACATTACAATAAATAAAATTTCACTCACACATGTTTACTTGTCTGACAAAACTAGAGAAATTGCTGTGCTTGTAATATTTTGGTAGAATATCTTTTGCGAAGGCAACTTGGTCATGTACCTTGAATGTCTGCCCATTCTAGGAATAAAAGTAGAAATAAAACCAGTCATTACCCTGTACATACAAAGAATATTTCATAAGACCGATAACTAATTGCTAATCAAAATAAGTTACCTGAATAGATTGTCACTTTTACAGTAAAATAGACTAAAAATTATTTTTAAACTTCACAACTTCACAAGAGTAAAAAACATTTTGTACTTGACTCCAAGAAATGATTGAGTTCAACGCTTCATCTCCAACAATACGCCATAGTTTCACCAAGAATGCAGGGACATTGCCAGCTATCGGTGTCTCTGTTTCTATACCATGATTCATCATCTTTGATTAATCAGATTTAAATTCAGGATGATTTTGATACTTTGAAATTCTCTTCTGTGAAAAAATCATTGTAAATGAAAAATACAATCAACATTTTAGATAATGAGTGAAATATTCAAACTTCGAACAGTCTACCATAAAATGACACATGAGGCAATTTTACTTTTTTCAGATTTTCTCAATGTTGATGTTTTCGTTTCTGTTGAGCATTGATTTTACATCATCCTCAGTAGTTTTCAAAGAACGTGATCTTGATTGAAATTGAAATTCTTAATAAATGTTTAGGATTAAAAAGGAAAAAAAAACTCTATTGCTTGGCTAAGCTAAATGAGTCAAATATAATTGTATGGTCTTAGACAGAGACAATCTAGTTATATGGTCAGAACTTTTGGCTAGTGTCTAACTGATGTGCCCATCCCAAAAGATATGGGAACAGCAGAGACTGGATCTAAAACATGAGAAAACTACAGAGAACTCTTGGAGTGTGCTTTGTATCAGAGAGTCTTTGAACCCTCCTCTTCTTTGAGCTTCTGGGCATATTTATCATCAACTTTTGATAAAGCCAAAAGAATCTATTCATCTCTTTTCTAAAATTTTCAACAGTTTTTCAACAAAAAAGAGTACCACCACCCATATTTTATACATTTTTATCATTAAACCTTTGAACATAGATCCTTCAATAAATTATTGTTAAACCAGATTCAAACTAATAAAAATCGGTTTTAAATCTATGCTTGAAAATTTACTAACAGGAAACTGAAAAATATAAAAAAGCTTTAAAGAACAAATACTTTTATCCTAATAGAAAGATTTGTTTAAAAGTATCCATAAAACAGGATACAATAATAAAACCTTTTTAATTTTATAGTTTTTTTAAATGTCTTATCTTTTATTGATTTTGTTTTTTTTCTAATGCTTTTATTGGTTTGAGGTTTCATCCTCTGAAGTAGTCCTATATAAAACTGACAGGGGTTTGAATATGGAAAACATCTATAAAATGTCTCATACAACATAGCAGCTATGATAGCTCAAACTAATCTTAAAAAGTAAACCTCCTTACTATGCATTGTTAACCAATCACTTTTACGAAATCAGTCTGCATGACTTTTTACGCAATGCAATTGGTTCTTTTTCATATAACGACGTAGTCTGGCAGAAATAGAAATTGACCTAGAAAAAATCCGCGTTAGGTTTCTTGGTATATACCGTTAGAAGCAGAATTTTATGTAGATTAAGATACTCAGAGCCTCACAATGAGGCTCTTGGGGAAAATTTTTTACAAGCAAAAATTTGTTGTTCTTAGGCAAGAGGCCAAGGGGATGAAAAATATTACATTTTCAAAATCATTTCTAACAAAAACCATCTATACCACGTTAAAGCCATCAAGAAACTATATAGAAGACTTTTAAGTGAGTATAGCCGATTTCTGTGTTCTCATGCAAACACATGATGGATATTATAGACAAAAGGGTGGTTTAGCAATGGGAAGTCCGTCAGCTCCACTTCTATCGAATGGTTGGTTGCACAAATATGATAAAAAGACAAAAGGCAAAGCTAAAATTTACTCACGTAAATGGATGATATTGTATGCGAAATAAAGAATAATAAAATTAATACCAAACAAGAAGCCTAAACGGCGTGAAGGCCCAGCAAATAATTGCATAGCAAGTAAAACAGTCATGAGTGCCAAAATAGAATTTATGTATTTAGAGAAATTAGGCGAACATAAGCAAAAAAACGCCAGTCCAGTTCAATTTTTAAAACAAAATTTTAGCACGCCCATCATACTTAGGCGGACTGATTGAGGGGTTTTTGGGCGGAATAATTGCAGGTAGCCAAATCTTTTGATGCTGAGCCAAAAGAAGAGAAATTAGAAGAACATCAGAAAAAACCGTATCTATTTATCGTTTTTGGTTCCGGAGATATGTCCATTTGAGTCATAATTTTGCTAACTTGGTTCAAAATTTATGGAAATATTTTTTATTTTTGTTCATGATTTGATTCTTCAACTTATAAGTTTCGTTTTGTTTTGTTTTTGTTCACCTCTTATAAGAGGTAGTAATTTGAGAAGACCAAATAATTCCCCATAAGAAATGAAATTTTGTGTTATTTGAAGATATAGTTGTTATAACAAGAATTTTGACTTTGAAATAATATAATAATGTAATATTATATTTTAAAGTCAAAATTCTCTTTTTTTTACAACAATTTACAACTTGGTGTTTTTGGTCGCATGATTTCAAAACAATTACCTTTTACACTTTTTTGTTGATTGTTACTAAAACTGCAAAAATTGGATCCCGCAAAAGTTTGTACCCTTTAAGGTAGGCAGATATTTTTTAAGTAACAAATTTCAAGTTATTTTTAACACAAAACATTGTTTTGGGCCATTTTGATAAAGTCTAAAATGTCAGAAAAAAACCCAAATTATGTCATCACGCAAACTGTTAAGAGGGGTCTCCTTGAGGAATGTGCCAAAGCACCGACCGGTTTAGTCTGGCACAAAAACTTTAATTAATTGCGTACCGCCAGAGAATGATCCAATGTACAAAAATAGCAATTTTTACTGCACAGGAAAGGTTTTCTGGTGCAAAAATGAATTAAATTTAGGTACATGAGAAAACACTGGAAAAATCCGTGTTTATCTGTACCTTCCTCCCCAGAATATACATTAGAACTAATCGAACAGTTTTCTTACAGTAATTGAACTTTGTCAAATTACGACCCTAGACACCACCGTACTTTGTATGGTGTTTTACACAGGAATACGGTGGGATTTAAAGGTTAGAAAAAAACCACAGTACACGGGCTGTAGTACCCATCGTACATTCCAGACTGTCTTAATCGTACAGGTTTTTAGTCAAACTTTGTCTACCGTTTCAAGTTTGATTAAGTTCGATAATGAACTTTAATTCAATTCTCACAATATTTTGCACTATCGTGGTTTGATCAAATTGATGGGCAAACAAATAAAAGTACCAGTGTGGGGCCATGTACAATGAGATTTTGGGCAGCTAAATATTTCCAAGTGTACAAAATGTGGTATCAAGAATGCACCCACTGCTCTGGCGTACCTATAGCTAAAACCAACCACCCCATCATAAAAGTCAAAATTTGCTTCAAATCGAAAACATTTCTATCTATCTCTATCTATCTATTTGGTTGAGTTACAGGAGGCTGTATGTGACTCCCCAAGTGATTTAAAGTACATAAAATTAACCGGTAAGAGAGCGGTAAAAAGACCGGCCACAAAATTGGCCGATTATAAATTTGAACAGCCTTTAGTTTGTTTGAGATTGGCCAGAGATCGGCCAAGAGAGTTTGCTTGTTTGTTTTTTTTTCGACCGGTCCTATCGGCCTTTCTTTAAGATTGGACCAGTCCCATGACCGGTCTCTTACTTTGTCGGCAAACAACAGAATCAACACAAAGACACACTAAAAATGTAAACATATTCATCACGACGAAAGAAAAAAACGTTCGAATGACGCAAAAAATATTCGATTGATGCAACAAAATAATTTGAACCATGTTAAAAAAGCATTCGATTTTCTTTCTTTCGAGAGTTCAAGAAATCAAATAAAAGAAATCAAAACAAAAATAAACAGATATAATAAAATGGTTTATTTTTAAGCAATGTCATAAAGTAAGTAGTTTAAGGTAAAGAGCTACAAGATTAATATAACAAAAACAAAATCTTTTGTTGGAGATTATGCTGAACCTAACAGGCAAAATATTTAATTACTTTTGATTTCAGACATGAGACACCCCCTGTCTCTATTTCCCAGTGGATACTGTTGTTTATCAGTGAGTTCATTTAAATTTACATCGTTCTTTTGTTGTATTTTTAGTGGAATGGCTTTTAGTTATTTTATTGGGGTTAAGTAAACTTTATTATTTTTAACACCCCTATATCACAGATCGATGGACAGGAAAATTGCCACTATAAAGACAAAAATTTATATTCCCCAATTAATTTTGAAAAGGATTTCAGATTTCTCCATCAATCTTTTTCAAAGATCAAAAGTATAGAACCTTGTATCCTCAGAGGAAAAAAATCGATTTTAATTTCCCCATTGGATTTTATTTTCCTTTACCAAGGAAGTTAAAAGCTGCGAGTAAAGCAAACCAGTGATTTTTAACAAAAGGAAATAAATTTAAATACAATATTCAAAAATTTGTTTATAAGTTGCATATTGCTCTGCTTGGATTGGCTAGACAAACAAAAGTTCCTTGATTTATTTCCGTTCAGATCTTGAATATAGTTGTGTTTACATCTTTTGAGAACGAGATGAAAATATTTAGCAATTTGATTTTTCTGTGTTTCACGGAATTTGATTTTGCAAATCACACCCAAAACTGTGAAATTAAATTCTGCAAAAATTTCTTCCCTTTTAGGGTATATTTGGATTATCTTGAATTATCATTCTATTTGATAGTTACTGGAATGGTTAGCTTAAATGAATCAATGAATGAAAATAAAACTCACATCAAAGAGTGATGGCTTCTCACTAGTGGTAGTAGCAACTGAAATTGATTTAACCAAAGAAACAGTAAGTAAAAATTACATAAAAACACTGAAGCTTTCCTAAACAAAAGAATTCTGAGAACTTTTCAAGGAATAATTTCAAACATAAAGAATACCTGTCAAAAATGAATAAAATTTGGTTGGAATTTAATTTTGCAAGACAAACAGCTTACATAAATCTTTCTTCATTGCGGGAAGAAATGGGGCAGGTGTTCCAGCTTCTTTTAAGAGCGGTGATGCTGAGCGATAACTTGGACTTGATACTTGCTCTAGTGCTTGTAAAGCTGATCATTAATAAGAGTAATTAAGGATAAATTTTGCTAATGTCAGAAAAACCACACATATCTCTCCTTCCATAGCTCTCGATCAAGCAAAGCTTACCTCAAAAGAAAAGGCTCTAAATTTTTTTGCCCAGCCTTGCCAGATTGGCAAAAACCGATTTTGTCCCAAAGGACCACATAACATGGAAATAAAATAAAAACCAATATATACTAATTATTTGGGTCATCTCTATTCGCTGCCGGACTATTACTGTTGAATTCAGCAGCAAGAATAAGATTAGAGACTTTCTTTTGGTATAATACTGTTCAGAGTATAATTAATTGCGGTTGAGCTAGACTGTGATAAAGAGTTCTAACAGAATTCGAAATGACAAAATGTTATACATATTTTTAAGGGAAGTGCACCTATTATGGACACCCTAGGTCTCAATCACCAATTTTGATAGAAGTAAAGCATAATATTTAAAATTATTTGGTATTTGACCTTACAAGAATAAATAAACAAAATGAAGTTGATAAAAAAGAAAAATGTTTTGGCAATGTTTATTTACTAACCTATTATGGACACCATGTGTCTATTATGGAAAATTATAAAGAATACTACAATCAATTAAAACTAACAAAAATATTAGGGTGTATCAGGTTTTAGGGCGTGGTTCAGCCATTTTCCTGATCAATGAAATTTTCTTATAAGTTATTATCATACAATAATATGAACATTGTGTACCAAGTTTCATTAAATTGAAATCATAGACTGTAATTGTTTAGAAGGAGGTGTCCATGTGGACCTACCTGAATATCATTCAATTATAGGTTTTCCCTGACCGATAAAAATAATTTTTATCAACTGAAAATTAAAAAAAAAAAAAAAGTTGAAAAGATACATTTCTTGACTCCTAGCTGCTTTCGTAACCCTGGATCCATTTTACTTATTTTTATTTTTCCACTGAAAAAGAAATATCACAAACAAAATATAAGGTTGATGATATATCAGGGTTTTTTAGTTTAAGTTGACACAGAGTTGTTCAGTATGCTTGCTTGTTTAATTGTTTATTTGTAGCAAAATTATGAATTTACTATTCAACCAAAATTTCACTATTCAACAAAATATTTCACTATTCAGTGCCAACAAAAATATTATGGTTCAACCAAATTTTTCTATTCAACAAAATATTTTAATATTTAGTGTCAACGAAAATATCATGGTTCAACCAAATTTTACTATTAAACGAAATATTATACCATTCAACAAAATATTTAATTGTTTAACAAACTATTTTACCATTCAAAAAATATTTTTATTTCAAACATTATTTACAGTTATTCTCTCTTCTGTGCCCCCCCCCCCCCCCATGAAAAAAGAATAAAATACGAAAATCAATCGTGAAGTTTGTAAACTGTATCTAATATTTTTGACGGGAAAATCGTCAAAATTCTACCTCCTTGACTGCTATAATTATGGCCTCCTATTTTGAATCAATAAATTTCACACACATACTGATTAAGGCGGCCATCGAAAATATGTTCTGTTCGCGTCCCCGAAGCTCATCAATTGTATGCGGGCGGGCGGGCGGGCGGAAAATAAACCGGGAATTTC